>CAUZXS010006466.1:82500-132500 GCA_963585895.1 Sepioteuthis lessoniana
AATAATAGAATCAAAACAACAACAAAAATAATGACACAAGTCAATGGTAATTATTTCACATAACAGCCTGGCAACACAGTCTACATATACACAACAATTTATTTGCCGATTTGTTGGTCAGTCTTTCTGCTGTTGTCGCAGTGACAGCATTGATCCAAATTTTTTTTTCTTTCTAGTGTTTTTTTTTTGTTTTCTTTTTCTAAACATTCTTCATATGCATGTGTAAGTATGTAATTTTTTTTTCTTTTAATAATTTTTCAAAAACTATTGATATTTCTCTTAATTTATTTTCTGGTCATTGACTTGAGGCATTAATGAGATGCACCCCTTCACGCTCAAAGCACAAAGGACACCAAACAAGCCACAACTGAGTGGGTAGAGTGAGCAAATATGCAAATAATCTCTTTGAGGAATTTTTTCTTTTCTTTTTCAAATCATTTCTTTCTTTCTTCTTTCCAAAAGATTCACCAGTGTTTCATATAGCCATCTTGTTCTTTCTCCTGAAGAAAGGGTACGTGGGTGGGTGGGGGGGGAGTTGTCTTGTAATAGTAGTAATAATAGTGGTGGTAGTGGTGGTGGTGGTGGTAGTAGTAAAAATTAGGAAGGATGAACTTTTTTTTCTATCTTGGTGTGTCTCAAAGAAGCCAAGTTGCTGTCATCCTCCTCCCACTGGAATGGTGACTGCTCAGCAGTTGTCTCCCCTTCCATTGTTTTTTTTTTCCTTTTCTTTTTCTTCAGTTTTCTTTTTGTTTCTTAAATTCGTCTTAAAACTGAGACTCAAGCAGGTTGCAAATTTCTTTTGGCACTGTATCTTTACTGGCTCTAACTGTCAAACGATACATCTGAAAAAAGAAACAGACAAGAGAAGCCGTTCAGTACAAAAAACAATAACATTAAAAATAGGGTGTGTAATTAAATGCATAAAAAAAGAGAGAATAATGAGATACGAGGTGCCTTACAATAAGTTTCCAGATTTTTTTCGAATGGGCATTTAAAATTGTCGTACATGCTTGAAAATTCAGTATGTTATTGCTATACATCTTATGAGATGACTGACCAATTCTTATGATTTCAGCTTCAAATGAACAGTTACAGCAGAAAGTGGAATACACCCTACTAAACCCTGATTGTCACAGATGGTGAATTTCAAAAATCCAATCTGACACTTTAGAAGATCAATATGCAATAAAATTCTGTTTTAAACTTGGAAAAAATGCCACAGAAATGTATGGAATACTTCAGACTGTTTTTCGACCATCTTGCATGAATCAAGCATCAGTTTTTGAGGGGCATAAGAGATTCAAGGAGGGCAGGGAGTCTGTGAGGGATGATGAGAGGCGTGGGAGGAGTAAGGAAATCAGAACACCAGGGTTGATTGGCCAAAGGGTTAGGGTTAGGGTTACTATGTTGAGGTTTTAAGGGAGTTCAGGAAGAGATTCCTTGGGAAGAGGCCAGCACTCTTTAAATCGGGTCAGTGGCATTTCCACCAGGACAATGCACCAGTCCACAATTCCATCCTTGTCACAAACTATTTGACCAAGATGGGCATTAAGACAGTTCCTCACCCTCCCTATAGTTCAGACCTTGCTCCCTGTGACTTTTGGTTATTCCCTAAGCTCACAGGCTGTCGTTATGACACAACTGAGGAGATGAAAAAGGCTGTGACGAAGGTCATTGACATGCTCACACAAGAGGACTTCCATGGGGCCTTCCAGAAGTTGATGGAACGTTACAACAAGTGCATTGCAGCTGGAGGAGATTACTTTAAAGGGGACTAGAGTTTCATGTGTGTACTATCAATAAAAGTGCCCATACAAAAAAAGTCTGGAAACTTATTGTATGCACTTCATACATAACTTGAGTCTCACCACTAGATCCAGTTTAGTATTATGCTCAGGAGACTCTGGATTAATTGATTATAACTGCATGTCATTCTGTCTAGGGTTATTTTATGCCTAGAAGTTAGGGAATCATGTTCATTGTACGTTCATATTTACATTTTTGCATAGCCGTTTCTTTAGAGGGATTTTCTTTGGCACACGGCTCTATTGAATACAAATAATATCTTAACAGATGTATTTGTCCTATAGATGGGACCACCCTAAGCCAGAGTGGACCAGGGAATAAAGGCAATAAAGACCTGGAGTTTTACTATCAAATGTAGTTTAGTGTTACACCGAGAACATTCTCTGTAGCAGGGGAGGGGATACAGTCAGCATATTTTAAGCCCATTCAACAGGGTGGTTTATTGTAATGATCATGAATATATATAAGTGAGAATTCTAGTATTGCATATAAATGTACATATTATAATTAAATATGCTTATTTTTCATCCATTCACAACATTGAAAATTATTTGTGAAAAAATGAAATAAGTAAAATAAAAAAAGGCAGAAATGGTTACACGTGAAACAAAAAACAAACTATTTGATATTTTCCCATTAAACAATTAATACTAATTTTTATACAAATATCAACTTGAATTTTATGTATAAATTATTTAAAAACATTTATTTTTCTATCATACTAAAAATTAGGTTTCATTGTTTTAACACTAATTAGATCAGCCCAGTTGGCTGGGACTGTAGAAAACACTGACTGCATCGCTGCAGAGAGGTAAGACCCCACCCCTGACAAGTCCTCTGGATATGACATCAAACAATCTGATGGAAAGGCTCCAGTAATACTGGAGCTTTGAGGGATGCAGAGTACCCCTTTATTGACATCGCTCCAAAGAGTGGTATAGGTCAAATAGAACTGTTTGACATTTAAAGGGAGTGCAAACAAATCACTTATGCTTAAATAGAACTGTTTGACCATTTAACTGTGTGTAAACAAATGACTGATGTTTAACTAAATAATTAGTTACAAATAGTAATACTTGGAACCATTTGACTTATGCTAAATTGAATTGTTAGAAATAGAGCTGTTTGATCATTTAACTGTATCAACAAAATATGTTTACAAATCACATATTTAATATGCATGTATAAACAGGATTTGGCATTAAATAACCAACAATGGTTGATATGCCATCAAAACAAACCAATTAGGCTATTTAAACTGATAAATTAATGATAATTATTATTTTCTTTTACAACAAACAACTTTAAACTTATTTGGTTTAGTTTTATGGCATATCAACCGTTGTAGGTTATTTAATGCCAAATCCATTTTTATGTAAATAATCATTTCTATTTCAAGAAATTCAGTTTAGCATGAGTACACAGTTTAAATGTAAGTACAGTTTAATTGTGAAAAACATTTGTTTCGAGCTATTTAGTTTAATCAAACAGAGCTAATTCAGCTTAGTATAAGTACAGATTTTGTTTACACACAGTTAAATGTCAAAACAGTTATATGTTAAACAATTCAGTTGAGTGAATATACAGTTTCAATGACAAAAAACAGTTCTATTTCTAATAATTCAGTTTAGTATAAGCATGCAGTTTAAATGTAAGTACGGTTTAATTGTCAAAAACATTTGTTTTCAAGCTATTTAGTTTAATCAAACAATTCTGTTTAGCATAAGTATGCTGTTAGTTCTATTTAACCCATAGATAGGGCTCTATCAGGTGCTACCACACCAGGCCAGAGTGGACCTGGGAGCAATGGCAATGAAGGGGTGCTCCATATTCCCCAAGGCCCCAGCATTACTGGAACCTCACCATCAGATTGTTTAGTGTCACATCCAGGACACTCGTTGTTGTTGTTGGGGGGGGTCTTACCCCTCTGCAGAGGTACAGTCAGTGTATGCTACAGTCCCAGCCGACTGGGCAAACTTTAAACAGAGTTATGTCCCTTCATTTCTGAATACCGAGATTAAAAGCTTTGGAAACGTTCTCCATTAGCAACACTTTGCAAAAATATATATATATTTTTTAAAAGAAAACCAAATATAGAATTTAAAATATTAAAGAAATAGCTCAATAAAAAATTTATTTAATAATTGAATTGACACACTTGAAAATTACTGGTGTCTTGACACGTTATTTCAAAAGCTCTGAGAAAATACAATCTGGATTTCAAGTAAAATTAAAAAACGTGTGTGAGAGAGAAAAATACATACTTGAGCTTGCAGGTTGGGTTCTAACCGTACTAAGCAACCAATCTGTTGATTTTTGGTATGTAAAATACCGGCAGATACATAATTGTCTTTGTTCGGGTCAATTCCTTCCAATACACTCAAACTGAAACCGAGGATCTGCAAATAAAAATGTTGAAATATTTTTAATATTTTATACAAGAATTATGGAATAAATGCAACAGAAATTTCATCATATTTTTCAATTAAGAAAATATTTTCCCCACAATTTCGTAATTGTTATGGAAGGCAATATTTTTCTATGTACAAAGGAATAGAAGTCAAAATGCCAATTTTGTTAATTTGTGATTAAAATGAAATTATCTAAAATTGACAACAGTGCAAAAGTCTGATTATTTCAAGTTAGGAATTTACTGCATGTCATGCATTTTTGTATCAGGCGTTGCAGGTGGATTGATCACTTTTCAGTAGGCTTGCCACATAGGAAGAGGTACCAATGGCCATTTTGTAAAGAGCTTTCAACCTCACTGGACAGTATTTAAAATACCATCATATAATCTCATAGACATTGTCTCTGCATAAAATGTACCATGTCATTCCTTATATACTCTTTAGCCTCAAAATATTGTTTGATTAGTTGATGCTAAGTATTTTTTGGCCTCTGTATCAGGTGGAAGTTTTAGGTGATCATTCATCAGTTATATAAAAACATTAAAAAGTGTATGAGGAGGCATCTAGATTTAAGAGTAAGTGCTAAAAACAAAAATATTTTTAGAGGCGAAAAAAAAAAAAAAAAAAAAAAAAAAAAGTGTTCACCAGTGGTCTGGGAGACCTGGGTTCAATCCCAGGTTGAGTCATACCAAAGACTTTAAAAATGGTACTTTATACCTTCTTGCTTAACACTCATCATTATAAGGTATGTATCAAGGGTAAAGTGGAGCAATCCAGGGAAAGGAGTAGTGCCCTCCCCTACACCTTGGTGTAGTAGCTATTGAAAAGGAAGCCTTCGGGTTGCCCTCGACTAAGGTTGCCAACTTTACTTATTTTTACTCACATAGGAAGAGGTGCTCATAGCATAACATTATCGTAAGAAGTGAACTTGCTTGCCCATGTTCAAATCCTGAACAAAGCTGTTTTCATTTCAAATAGATTACAGGATATATCTTTCTCACCAGGTGGAACTTTTAGGTGAGTATCCACTAGTCATATAAGTTCCTTAATAAAATATTTGGGAGCATCTACATTTAAGACTAAATTCTTAAAAAAACAACTTTAAATATTTTGTTGGTACTTCACATAGTTATTGCATATATTATTTTGTACAACATGGGAAAACTAGGCAAAGTGAGGGGAAAATTTTTTTTTTTTTTTTTTACAAGGCAGGAGTTTAAAAAACATTTTATAGAGCAGTAACTTTATTTATATTAAAAAATCAGAACTAATTTATTTGATCAGTATTGTAAAAAAAATGAATCAAATAAAATCAAGACAAAAAATGTGGGTTTGTGGAGTTTTTTTTTTGTTGTTTAAAAAAAAAAAAAAATCATATATACTTGTGTATTATGCAACTTTCTGACATCTAAATTTTAAGCTAATATTAGGGGGTTGCACCATACATGAGATACAAACTGTGTGTTCAAATAGTGGGCCAAGGCTAGGCCTAGGCCAACTGGTTCACTTGCAATGTCCAGCAGCAAAAGATCTCAATTTAGGTTTTAGAAAGTCACATGATATGCGAGTATATAGAGTAATTTATTAATTCATTATTTTTCACCTTAGCCTTTGTTTGTTCAGCATCCATTGGGTGTTGTGCTCTGAATATTTTCTGGGACTCTTGTTGTGGGCTGGAATAAAAAAAAAGACAATTATCATTTAATAAATGTCAACAAACTAAAACAACAAAAAACTAAAAGTAAAAATAACAAATTTTTCTAGAATTCTTTGCAAGATGTACAACTGATGTAAGTAAAAAAAAAAAAATTTTTTTTTTTAATTTTTTTTACTAAATTTTAAAAAATTACCATAAGACTAAGTAAATTATATAACATATATATAAGGTGTCAGCAAAAAGTATCAAGATTGAAGCTTTTAAATTTAGATAATTGATTGACTTTAATGGTATGTCAACCTGTCAAGAATTATTTGATGCCCAGAGGTTAGGGAATTGCATTTATCATAAATTCAAATTTTTTTGTGTAGTTGTTTCCAAAGAGATTTTTGCTCAGTTTTATGACATTAAGAATTCCTATCTAATACAAGTAATTTTTGCACACAGTTGTTTGGTTTCAAGTATTCCTATCTAATAGTAATAATTATATGGTTTTAAGCAATTATTTCTATCTAATAATAGTTATTTGTTTGCACACAGTAATATAATTTCAAGTAACTAATGATAATAATCCTTAGTAAACAATTATAGCTTCAAGTAACTATTCTTAATACAAATAATTTACAGTTATATGACATCAAGCATTCCTATTGAATATAAATAATTTTTAATCAGATCTATTTGTGCTTAGATGTTAGGGAATCATGTTCATTATATATCAACATTTTTTTTGTATAGTTTAAGAGTTTTTGCACACCGTTATATGATATCAAATATTCCTATCTAGTTCGAATAATTTGCAACCAGATTTATTTGACACAGATGGAATCCTAACTGATACTATCACTCCAGGTCAGAGTGAACCTGGGAATAATGGCAATGAATGAGTGACTCCCCACATCTCCAGGACTGGATCTTAACTATTAGATGCAGTTTATTCAAAGCCAGGACACCTTTTCTTTCCCCCACTAACAGGGCATTTTAAATTTAAATGACTTGTTCACAGCCGAGTAACTTATACAATAAAGTGATGACACCAAAAGCATTAATGTCAATTTGGAAAAAAAAAGTTATGAACCCAGTTCATAACTTTACTTGTGAGCAAAATTCTTTTTTTTTTGTGAAACTCAGGATTGTGCAAGTGCAGACAATACATACAAGCTCTAGGGGACTTTCTTGTTCCCTAAACTGAAAATTGAGATCAAGGTAGGATTTATGAATAAGGATATTATGATAATAAAAAAAAAAAAAAAATTTAAAAAAAGGTGCTTCAACCAATAGAAAACTTGCTGGAATAAATGTATAGAATGCCAGGAAAACTATAAGGAAGAAAATTAAAACCGCACTCATTTTCATTTCTGTTTTGGCAAATACAGTTTCAGTCACTTATTTCTTTAGATACACCTTATACTGCTTCAGTCTTGATACATTTTGAACATACCTTTCATCTACAAGGACCTAATACAAGTCGGTGATAAGGTTTTACTTCATCGGCCACAATCAACCAGAGCCCAATCATCAAACCTACCCCGGATAGGAGACTTTAAAGTCATTAAAACAAATGATGTGATGAGTCAGGAGCAGAACGAAAATGGTGACATGGCCTGGATTCACCGGGCACATATTTGTCATCTTAAATCGCGACCAACACACTTATCTCACATACGACCACTCCCGCTTTATGACACTCACCAAAACACTCAGGATCTCTCATCTTCACCCCCCCCCTTTCGAGTCGCATAATCTCACACAGAACTCCATATTGAACAATATATCCTCACAACTACCACAAAATGAAACAAAACAAATGCCTATAAGATTAACACGGAGACAAATTCCCGCACGTTTTAAAGACTTTATCATGCAGTAGATCCTTCATACACATATTTCCTCATACATACATTATAAATTAGAACGAGAACTGGGGGAGCCTTGTTATAGTAAAATACATCAAATCTCTTCTGATTCATCCACTTAACTCTTCACGCATCGAACTACTAAAACACAGACCCACAGACATCAACACTGTAGAAGAAAATAACAGCTACCAGATGTTGAACCAACAATGGCCAGTGTCAAACTGAGAAAATCATGGCTTTTGCACAAAGGCTCCACGCATAGTTTATCCAATATCCCCAGAAAATTCTGTTAAAAAAAAAAAAAAAAAGTCTATTTCTCAACTAATCATATTTTTTCCGCAAGTAGTATTTTTTGGAGCTGGTGTTTGAAATCGGGAACACATAAATAGGCCAAACAGAGGTCACCCACCAGTTGAATCATGGGCCGTCCTGAAAGCGTCACCCGACAACACCGTCCGACCAGATTAAAGCAACCGCTTGTCGCCGAATAGACAACCCCCTGCCAGCCTAATAGGTACTACCACTCTGGGTCAGAGTGGATATGGCATGGTAACTTGCAGCAAGAAAGTGGCTTGGGAAAACAGTAGGGCAGACTGGACTTTTTGGCCTAGGTAGGTAATCAGTTTAGGAGAAGGACAACACTGAATTCTACATTAGGCGAGGCATGTCACAGTAGTGGATAGAAAGTAGAAGGAAATGGTAATATTCAAGGAGAAAGAGTGGTTGAGGAGCAACTTACTAACGAGGAACATTGTATTAGTAAGCAGTTAGACGGGTGGATGAAATGGTAGGAAACAACAATAGAATAAATAACAGAAGTGAAATTTATATACAGAAATGTACAAGAGGGTTCCTTTTCTTTATGTTAGATCAGAGGATTTACAAAGATGAATTATTGTAAGTTCTTAGTAAATTTATGGTATGGTTTGGTTTGGTTTCTTTGCTTAATGGCATATCAACCATCATGGGTTATTTAATATCAAAGCCATCTTTGCAGAAAGACAGTAGGGGTACTATTTAATTCATAGCTGGGAGGAATAAGTGAGTTCATATCATTCCCAAGGGCATTAGTCAAAAAGTGAATGTAATAACATAGGTAGGTAGGTTGGGTTTTATGGCATATCAACCTTTGTAGGTTATTTAACGCCAAATCCATTTTTATGTAAATAATCAGATCTATTTAAAACAATTCAGTTTAGCATGAGTACACAGTTTATATGTTAAAAACATTTCCATTTCAAGTTATTCAGTTTATTCAAACAGTTCTAATTCAGTTTAGTATAAGTACAGATTTTGTTCCAACAGTTAAATGTCAACAGTTCTATATTAAACAACTCAGTTTAATGTAAGTAAAGTTTCAATGCCAAATAAAGTTCCAGTACAAACAATTCATAAGTACGCAGTTTAAATGTAAGTACAGTTCAATTGTCAAAAACAGTTGTATTTCAAGCTATTCAGTTTAGTCAAACAGTTCTAATTTAAACAATTCAGTTTAGCATAAGTATGCAGTTAGTTCTTTTTAACCCATAGATAGGGCCCTACCAGAGTGGACCAGGGAGCCATGGCAATGAAGGGGAACTCCGCATTCCTCAAAGCTCTAGCATTACTGGAACCTCACCATCAGATTGTTTAGTGTCTTATCCAGGACACACGTTGGGGGGGGGTGTCTAACCCCTCTGCAGAGAAGCAGTCGGTGTATTCTATAGCCCAAACCGACTGGGAAAACAGAGTTTGAACTCGCTTACTATATCATCACAGTCCAGTATGGTAGCCACTATACTACTGGAACTCCCTTTTTGGTAACTTTATGGATAACCTGTTCTGGGTTGTTCTTTATGTATATGTGAGGTAAGGTAGCTTAGTCTCAAAGGAATATATGTACTGAGTGTTTATCATGCCTGTCCATGGAGGTGAGAGAGAACAACTGCATGTAAAAAATGAGTGGAGGCTGTTAGAATAAGAGTTGTCTATTATGGAATGTAGAGTGTTAAATTCTTTTCATTATTTCAAGACAGCATCCACAGTTTCAGTCTGTGATGCCTTCCAACTGGTCAATAAAGGTTTAATTCCTTGTCATATAATTGCTCACTGCTATGTCCACCAATCAGTCTGTGACCTCAAATAATCTAAAGGCCTTTTTTTTTTTCTTTTTAAACACAATGAAGAGTTTATAAATCATAACAAGATCTGACTTAGAGGGTAACGAGGAGAACACAGATTGACTTCATCTTCCTAGGATGGTTTCCCAGTTAAAATTAACAAAAAAAAAAAAAAAAAAAACAGTTTTGAATGCTTAACCAAATAATCTAGCCAGTAAGCTGATCTGCTTATAAATAATTTGAACATGCACCAAATTAAAAAGAAAATAAGCTGAATAAAAATTGGTATTTTAAGATCTTTTGATTTTTTGTTCCCTTAGTTGCTAAAACAATGCTACTTTCATATTTAATATCATAGCAATTGTGTATAACATGTGTTGTATAGCCATGACCAACTATACAAACACATATGCATGCAGCTAAATCATAACGACGACAAAATAAAGACGAGCGACACAGTTCTTTAGAAAAATATACCTTTCACTTTATTGAAAGGGTTGGGTGTAAGAGGGAGTTGGAGACTGAACAGAACTGCAACATATTGACCCCCACTCCTATGGCCACAACAGTGTTTCTTTCCCGTTCTACTGAGCTGCTCAACCGGGGGCCTGGGGGGCCCAGCCTCTCTGGGTGCTGGTTTTCTCTACCGCATCTTATCTCTAACTGATTGAACTTCCTGTGCACCAAGTTACATAATAGTTCGACGCCCACCTTCTTGTGGGCGTCACAAATCGCACTCATTCAACCTGTCCACGGTTATATTCTGATATTCCTCGACCCGATGCACCTGTTATTTACACAGGTGCATTTCCTATTTTGATAGCCCAGCTGGGTCGGAGGTCAATATACAACACATGCATTCCTAACTTTGGATTTTGAAATTCAGAAAGAAAAAATCGCGTGAAAATACACACTGACTTTTTAGAACTTGTAACAGTTAAATTGAACTTAAATTTAATATTTGTTCAACTTTTTATTAGTTCATACAACCAAAAAATATGATTTGGTTGTGTTTTATGGCATATCAACCTTCGTGGGTTATTTAATGTCAAATCCTCTTTATACATATAGGATTTGTAAGTGAATAGTGTGTAACTTCATTTTTAAATGACCCAGAGTTCATTTGTTTGCACATAAATAGTTTCAAATATGGTAAGGAAAAGTAAAGTTGGCGACTATAGTCGAGGGTGACCCGAAGGCTCTCTTTTTGATAGCTACTACACCAAGGTGTAGGTAGGAGAGGGTGCTACTCCTTTCTTTGGATTGCTCCACTTTACCCTTGATCCATACCTTATAATGCTGAGTGTTAAGTAAGGAGGCATCAAGTACCATTTTTTGAGTCTTTGGTATGACTCGACCTGGGATTGAACCCAGGTCTCCTGGGCCATTGGTGAACACTCTAACCATCATGCCAATGTCCAGTACAAATATAATAAATGATTAAATAGATTAGACCCATAGATGGGACCCTAACAGGTTTTATCACTCCGGGTCAGAGTGAACCTGGGAGTAATGGCAAGAAAGGAGTACATAACATTCCCCAAAACTCCAAGACTGGAGCTTTACCATCAGATGGTTTAGTATCATATCCTGGACATTCATTGGGAGGGGATCTTAACCCTCTACAGAGATTCAGTTGGCATATTTTACAGCCCCAGCTAACTGGGACGTGAAAAATAATTTATACGGTTTACATAATGTCTTAAAACACAAAATTTACATAGCATTTAGAGCAGTAATAGTAAAGGGGGGGGGTTTCCCAGTGAAAAATTTTAAATGGGCCTGGAGTTGGTGGCATCTTTTGCAGCAAATGATATATTCACAAAAAAAATGTAATTTATTGCAGGATGAAATGAAAGGCGACTGATGTCTGAAGCTGAACCAAGTTTAAAAAGCTCAACTTAATCTGATAGACAGACACCAGGAACAGTGTTGTCATTAGTCAGGATTTATATTTTCTACTTGTGCTTATGTGAGCTTAACATTTTTTTTACACTAAAAATTGCCCACAAAGAAGAAAAGGTAGAGAAACACTGATTAAGAGCAAACACATGGACATGTTCACACAAAAATGCAACAAGCTTACTGAGAAAAACAGGTCACATTACAGGGGGGGAAAAAAAAACAAAACAAAAAAAACAAGTTCCAGTGGATATTTTTCTGTAACTGTATAAAACATTAGTTTGGACTATAGATATAACTTTTCTTCCTCCTTTCCTAAATATTGTGAGGCATATGGCTGGAAAAAAGTTTATAATGTAGTTCTCGTCAATAATACACACCGCATATTTTGGCACTGAAGAATTTGGAAAAATAGCATGTCTTAAACACAAATAATCATGGCAAACCAAAAATATAAGACAAAGTAATATTATTTAATCTAAACAAATAACTCATATTTTTTCTTCTTTTACTTACCCACACAGAGCTTTCCACCTTGCGAAGAAGGTATTAGAGTCCATTTCTACAGATTCTATAAACTTGTTTACCGTCACAGGGAGCTTCAAACTAATTTTTTGCTGGGCACCACTGTACCTGTTGAAAAAAAAAATAAATAAAATAACAGTAATAATCAATAAAACACACAAATTTGTCCAAGTAAATTAAGTTTTGTTAAGATTCAAATAGAGATGTAATCAATGAGTTGAAAAAAAAAAACAACAAAAAAACCCCAAGAAACTTACAAGAATTTTATATGAATGATAGGTGAATCTGCAAACTCTTGTACAGCTTCTATGTTGAAGATCTGTTGTACCTGAGCTCCACCTTCAATCACGGTTCCAACTGGTTTCGGCTGAATATTCAACTGTATTCAGAGTTAAGAAAAATACTAACTTCTTAACCAAAAAAAATCCTTAATATATAAAAGTGTGAGGTAGATATATGATCCATGTTACAAAACAGCTAAGATTTCTTAGAATAAACAATTGAAATAAGATAAATGCAAAAAATGATTTTGAATTTAGATTTCCTTGCGACATTAGTTTTGAATATGCTTTGATGTAAAGTCCCAAATATACAAATAAATAGGTACTATAGTCAGTCTGGTCAAAATGAAATTTTGAAATGAAGTTCCAGATTACATTGGTGCTAATCTGTAAAAAAAAAAAAAAAAGTTCCATCAAATTAATTTGCCTTTTCTTTTCAATGAATTTTAAAAAGTTTATTTTTTTTATTGATTTTTTATCAAGCAAAAACTTACATAAAATTTCAGTTTCATTTTTTTCCTTCATCATTGTAAATACATAAAGAGCTATATCTTGTTTTCAATTTTAATTTGAAATTTTTTCAACCTGATTTTTTTTCTTTCTATTCATTTACTTATTTTTCATTTGACAAGAAGGAAAGTTATGAATTTTGGTCAGTGCTCACATCAGACTGGATTCCCATTTTAAAAATAAAAATCATTATATTACATATTGCAAAATTGTATTAGTGGTATGTCTTAAGAAATGGACCTGGAATGCAAATTTCAAATCCTGAATTAGGCTGTTTAAATTTCAATTTTGCACTAACACCCTTGGGAAAGGCATACATAGTAGGGCAATAGTATACAATTAAAATGAAAATAACTATATTCAAATTAAATTGTATTAAAATTATTTTTGTCTTAAACTAAACGATTATCTCCCTTGATCTGGAGTTATGTGCCCCTACCTTTCGTGAGCTAGTTTTTACTTCGCTCTTTTTTTCACATAGCCAACATTGCTTGAAATAAAATAAAAAAGGAAAAAAAAAAAAGGAAAAAAAAAAAGGAAAAAAAAAAAAGGAAAAAAAAAAAAGTGAAAACTACTTAATCTCTTTCTCTTTAGTTCTTTTCTTTTTTTTTCTTTCTTTTAAACTCTTACACAATAACTTTCTATCCTTCAGTCTTTTTTCCTTCAGTGTCACTTAATGTTCTTTCTCTCACAATTTCTTCTAGGATTGTTTTCAAGTAGAATGCAGTTTTATTTACTTCTGGTAGGGCCAAACGATCTGTTTATAGTGAATTTCTCACAATATGCGATTCTAATGAATATGAAATATGTTCCCTTCAATATCAGAAAGTAATAGAAACTATTATTTCATAAGTAAATTATTTGCTTTGTATTTTTATTTAATAAAATATTTATCATAAAGATTATGATAGAAAAATAAAATTTATAAAATTTGATGAAAATTTTTTTTCAGTTAAGGAAATTTAATTAGTTAACACCAGCATAAGATTTTTATATCAATGAATGTAATATATATTCAAAGAATAAGGTGCCACTAAGAAAATAAATATTTAATTCTATTTAATTCAATATCTTTGGATAAGATATGAAAATAGTTTTGCTTTAGCCAAACAAATTTCAAACTCATTAGATCTTACAAGCAATACCTACTTCATAATTTTTAAAAAGAAAGTGATTTTGACTAGTATTTTCTTTCATCTTTTAATTTCAGTTGCATTTAAATCTTTTTTGTTTTTAAACTGTAGTTCACCCAAGTCATAATTTTAATGGCTATAAAAACAGCACCTATCAGTGAGACAATAAAGGATAAATTTGAAGGGATACTTTTGCGATGATACTGGCTGTTTTACAACTAAGTTATGAGACATTTGTATCAGAAAAGCTTCAGTCACACCTATAACTCATCCTCTATTTTTTTTTCTTAATCTGTTGGTGCCATGTTTGTTGTGAATGTTTTGACACACAAGAAGTAAAGCATTTTTATATATTCTTTCAAATGAAGTATTGTAAATTATCAAAGTTTTAATAGAATAAAATGTTAAGACATGAGTTTGAATATTGCATCTTGTCAAGGTGCAGAAGCAAAATTAGGAATATTCTAATAATAAATGACTCAATTATAAAACAAGATTGATTTTAATTTAAAAAAATAAACAACAAAATAAGAGACACAAAATAGTAAATTTACTCAATATGGCTGCCATTTTTTTCCCATTATTGTATCAACATGCCTTCAAAATAAATTCTTCAGACATTTTATTCTATTCATCCTCAACAGCAGTCTTAAGCAAACCAATATTTGGATGAAAAGTTGCATTTGTTTTATTTTTAAAATGCCCCATATAGCGTCATCAAGGGGGTTAAGGTCTGGGCTTAAATCTTGTTTAATTGCTGTCCTCATAGTTTTCTAGTGAACTTTCAATTCATTAGCATGCTTTCTTATTGATGTTGTGGGGTCCTTCTTATTCCCCAAAGAGAGAGCAGTTAAAAGCTTTTTTATTTTTTTGTTCAATCCTCCACTCCCCCTTTTCCTTAAAGTTTTTTTCTGTAAACATTTTTTCTTTGCTTTGTACATGGTAGATAAAAAAACCTCTGCTTGGTTTTGGTGTCAAGCAAATCATAGATTGTATGTCGTTTCTTTTCTTGCTCATTCATATTGGGCTGAATTTCAATAAAAAAAGTGTTTGAATAAAAGAGCTAATCATGAAAATTTAGATATATCGTGTTTTTTTTTTCAAAAACTGGACTAATCAGACTAAAAAAGATGTTCTAAAAATTATTCCATATTTTGCGTACCCACTCTATAAATAATGGACAATGAAAGACAAAGAACATATTAAACTTCAGAGAAAAAGAGAAGCAAATAAAATAATCAGGAAGAAAGAGAAAAGTGATGATACATTATATGCTTAACATATGCTACAATGGAATGCATGAAGAGAGAAAGAAAAACAGGATAGATAGAAATTACCCCTAGCAAAAATTATTGAATTAACAGAGAGGATGTTCACTTTGTCTTTTTTGGAGTGTTTTTTATTCATTTATTTAGCAGTAAATAAACTAATAACAAATAAGATGCAAAAGATTTTTGAGAGAGAGTGAGGAATTTTTAATCTAATGTGAAAACACTTTTCAATAGTAAAGATTTCTAAAGTAATGAAAAACACAAAATTGAATTTTTCAAATTATTTTTCCTGTGCTGTATTTAATGAAATGCAAAATAATTAGATATTGTAGTTTTAGTTAAATATATCAACAAAAGAAAAAAATTCCAACAATAAACAAGAAAAACATTTCTACAACAAACATATTGAATTTGTGCATTAAAATGTCTTTTCCCAATCAAAAAAGCAAAGGATATGATTGTCAAGTGGTGCAGGACATTCTACTTCGACAGAAAAGGCTGTGAAATGGAATGATGTTTTGTTGCCATAGAACATTCCTAACCGACACAAGTTTTGTCTGTATTCAGATTTGACACCAATTTGCAAAATGTCATTCTCGAAAAGCACTCCATTGTTTTTGCACACAAACCTAAAAAGAGAAACAAAAAACAGAAAATCAACTCATTTGTAAACATTTCATATACAATATTTTTAGTTTTTATATGTATTATAAATCAAGACGCGAGGAAGAATGATATGCAATAAAATTGTGTTTTAAACTTGGAAAAAATGCCACAGAAACGTATGGAATGCTTCAGACTGCTTTTCGACCATCAGTTTTTGAGTGGCATAAGAGATTCAAGGAGGGCAGAGAGTCTGTGAGGGATGATGTGAGGTGTGGGAGGAGTCAGGAAGTCAGAACACCAGGGTTGATTGGCCAAAGGGTTAGGGTTACTATGTTGAGGTTTTAAGGTTTTGACCAAGATGGGCATCAAGACAGTTCCTAACCCTCCCTATAGTCCAGACCTTGCTCCCTGTGACTTTTACTTATTCCCTAAACTCACAGGCTGTCGTTCTGAGACAATTGAGGAGATGAAAGAGGCTGTGACAAAGGTCATTGACATGTTAACACAAGAAGACTTCCATGAGGCCTTCCAGAAGTTGTTGAAACGGTACAACAAGTGCATTGCAGCCGGAGGAGATTACTTCGAAATAGAGTTTCATGCGTGTACTATCAATAAAAGTGCCCATACGAAAAAAGTCTGGAAACTTATTTAATGATCCTCGTATTTGATAGCCAACTTACTGGCTTTATGGAACAAGCCTCAAATTAATTAAAATAATTTATTTTAATTGATAACTGAGAAGTTTTTTTGCTGTTTTTTTTTAAAAAATGTGGATTCAATATTCCATTTATAATAACTTTTCTGTATTTTGTAAAAATTTTAATCTAAAAAAACAAATAAAAATCAGTCCCCTTTTATGGTATTCAGTAAGATTAGAAAAAAAAAAATTTAACGGCAATATCCAATTAATTTATTTAGGGTGAATAGAAATTCAATTTGGTTACAAAGGGCACATCAAGTAAAAAGTTTGAGAAGCCCTGCCACAGATCAACAGTATCTGGAATAAGCACATAGTTAAGTAATTAAAAAAAATAAAAAACAAACTTACTTTTTATAACTTTCATCAGCTCCCATTGTGAGTCCAGAAGACTCTAAGCCATTGGAAGAGGCAAGAGGAAAATTATCAGCAAATACGTCAACAAGCAGACCACTGGCTGTTGTTGGTTTGCTACCTATAGTTGTCCCCAGTCCCAAAAGGTCCACAGAGGCCCCAGTGTTACTTGGAGTAGAATGCTGAAATAGAGAAAAGACAAGCATCTCTGTAAAATCATAATAGAAGGGTGAAGAAAAATAACAACAGTTCCAACAAATTATCATTAAGAATTTACAATTAAGAAAGTAAAATATTTCACATTTTTAAAGGAGATAGAAAAGAAAAAAAAAAGCTGGTTCATGGTAGAATCCAACATAAAAGCACTTTTTTCCATTCAAATAAAAATTTGACAAATTTTTTAATGAAAAGCTGAGACTTTCTTTATTTTTGAATGATTTGGCACGACAAAAAAAAACAAAACAAAACAAAAAAAACTAACAAATGATCATCTAAAGGGAGACGGAATTTTCCAACCTCTGATTATGTTGTTCTGTTTTTGTTTTGCTGAATGAAACATTGAATTGTTATTTACAAAGGATCGCTTAGTTAGGCAAACATTAGTTATAGTATCTGTTACTAAGTGGTCAACTATCTAGGTACTGAGCAGGTTCATCAATGTTTAATTTTGATGATTCAGCAACAACTAAGAATAAGCTGGTATTGTTATACTTGAAACAACACCTTTTCTGTTCACCACAAAGCTGTATATTTTGAGGTGGATTGGTTTTAACAGGATATCAACCTGCTTTAGGTCTTTTTATGCCTAAACGTTAGGAAATTGTATTTAGATTTTTTGTGTAATTGCTTCTTAAAGTTTTTTTTTTGCACACAGTCCTATTGAATAAAAATAATTTTTAAACAAATCTATTTGATCTTTAGATAGGAACTTAACAGGTACTACTACTCCAGGTCAGAGTGGTCCTGGGAATAATTGCAAAGAGAGAGTACTCTATACTTCCCAGATCTTTAGAACTGAAGCCTTACCTCCAGATACAGTTTACCCAGGACACTCCTTTTTCTGGGGAGAAGTCTTACCTATCTGCAGAGGATAAAGTCAGCATATTCTAGGCCTTGTCGAAAGGGTGATGTACATTTTTAGTAAAATACAAAATGAATAGTTAGTGATCAGGCTGTAGTACACGTTTCTCTATGATCCACTGAATTCATATGTAGACATCAACTTGGATGAAATTTCTAATTCACATTCACTTATGAATTGTGAAATGTTTGTAGTATACTTTTATGAAATAGATATCAACATACCTGTGATGATGGAGGTGAGCCAGCATGTTCCACACTGTTGCTGATTTGTGCCTGAGGTATATGCTTGTGTTCCTTGGTCTCAGCTGTTTCAGGCACACTTGAAGGTTTCTTTTTCTTCAGTTTAGCCAAAATAGAAGATTCCCGTTCAGGGAATGGTGGCATTTCCTCCAAAACAGTTGCCTGGAGATAAATTAAAATTTCAATATGAAAAAAAAAAAAAAAAAAAAAAAAAAAAGAAAAGAGAAAAAAAAGGAGAGAGAGAGGAAAAAAAAAAAAAAAAAGGATTTATTATTTTGGTTTGGTTCCTTTAATTACATATTGACATTCAAAGGTTATTTAGTGCCAAAGCCATCCTTATAGAAGAATAGCAGTGGTATGATCCAAGGTTTCTGTTTAATGACATATCAACCTTTGTGCCAAAGCCATCCTTATAGAAGAAGAAGAGCAGGGGTATGATCCAAGGTTTCTGTTTAATGACATATCAACCTTTGTGCCAAAGCCATCCTTATAGAAGAATAGCAGTGGTATGATCCAAGGTTTCTGTTTAATGACATATCAACCTTTGTGCCAAAGCCATCCTTATAGAAGAAGAAGAGCAGGGGTACAATTTAACCAATTTAACTAAGTAAATAAGGATTTTATACTTATTATTTTGGTTTTTTTATTAGATAAAGTATTGTTAAGCAATATTAATTTTTGACAAGTATTTCTTTAATATTAATTTCATTTAATTTTCACCAAACACACAAAGTATGGTTTAGTTTAATGGCATATCAACCATTATTGGTTATTTAATGTCAAATCCTGTTAACATATATACTAAATGTATATGATTTGTAAAAACATTTTGTAGATATAAAACGTTAAATGATCAAACAGTTCTATTTCTAACAATTCTGTTTAGCATAAGTCATTTGTTTGCACTCACTTTAAATGGTAAACAGTTTCATAGGACCATAACAGAGTGGATCTGAGAGCGATGGCAAGGAAGGGATACTCTGCATTCCGAAAACTCCAGTATCACTGTAGCCTCACCATCAGATTGTTTAGTATCATATCCAAGACACTTGTTGTGGAGGAGGAAGAGGGTCTTACTCCTTTGCAGAGATGCAGTTGATGTATTCTACAGCCCCACCTGACTGGGCTAACACACACAGGGATCCCATAATCTGGTTTGGTTGTTGGGGTACTACCTTTGTAGTGTGTCTTGCACAGAAATAGCCTCACAATGCCCACCCCCTTTAGGCCTACAACTGGTCAGAATCTAGTTTGTCTTTTCCTAGTACAGTCATCATACCAAGGTTAAATAGCACAGTCTGCCCTACTATTAAATAATAGCTAGAGGGTTTCATACCTTTGTACTATAGCCACAATTAACGGCATAGACATATAATGTTCATAACGATAGAACATATAAAGAACATAGGAATCTTGAAATTTGAAAATACTTAACGACTTCTTGTTCAGGTACGAAACCTTTTTATCAACTTTGAGGTAAAGGTTTTGACATAAGGAGGAGAGACACAATCTCGCTATGCCGTCTTATTCATTTGGCCTCTATCTCATGCGGCACCCACAGCGCGCAAATTCGTCTTGCCTCAGCGAGCCCCAAAAGTCGACCATCTTCGTTCAGTGTCTAGTCTCAACTCTCTAACTTTCTTCAAATCTCCCACAAATCTCTGCACGCTTCCGGCGCGTGACATCACCCGCACCCTGTCACCCCGTTCTGTCATCTCAGGCTATTGTGACATCTGATTGGCACGTCCGCCCCGCGCGCGCATTACCACCTACATCAAGGTTTGCACCTAACTAACCCATGAACTGAGCCGAAAGGTTCTCAGTCTAACTAAACTCAAAGGCATGAACCAAAATCCCTTGGCTATTACGTTACACCTTTCCCCAAAGATATTAGTACTATGTGAAATGCAAACAGCTTTGGTCTGGATTGGAACTTGGTTCACCAAGTCCATTTCCTATGACCATAACCAGGTTTATGTTTAAAAATGCCTCCACTTTTCATCAAAGACATAATTCAGAGCAACCAGTAAATGGGTTTAAAGATTAAATTCAAGTCTTGTCAAGAGATAATTCTTTATATTTGATCCATGTTGTTTGTTGATGAGACACATTCAGAACAGTTACAATGAAATGTAAAAATAAGATTTAAAAAAAAAAAAAAAAAAAAAAAGGGGGAAAACTTTTGGGACCAGAAATATATGATATTATAAGCTTATCTGTCACTGAGTACACATATTTAGGTCCAATAACACGTGAAAGTGCAAGCGTGACTGTATATGTAAATCTATAGACGTAATACATACACACGATATATCTCATATGTCTAGCCATGTGGTGCAATACAATGAAATAGTCTGTTGCTGACTATATATATATATATATATATATATATATATTAGCCTAGTGAGTAGAGTGTTCGGCAATGGCCAGGGAAACCAGAGTTTAATCCCAGGTTTAGTCATACCAAAGACTCAAAAAATGGCACTTGATGCTACCTTCCTTAACACTTAGCATTATAAGGTAAGGATCAAGGGTAAAGTGGAGCAATCCAGGGAAAAGAGTAGCACCTTTCCCAACACCTTGGTGTAGTAGCTAATGAAAAGGTAGCCTTCGAGTCACCCTCAATATGGTTGCCAACTTTACTTATATATATATGTGTGTGTGTGTGTGTGTGTGAATATTTCTTTACAGGTGTGTGAGTATAGGTATCATGTAAGTTGGTTGGTTTGTGTTTTATGGCATATCAACTCTCCTGGGTTATTTAATGCCAAATATTTAAGTAAATATATATTAGTTTTTATATATATTTAATAGCATGGAAGCTTATCTGCGGCCACAGGTTTCATGACATTATGAAACCTATGGTTGCAGACAAGCTTCCATGCTATTAGATATATATAAAAACTAATATATACTTACTTATCATACAACAGCTCTATCATAGATATTGAGCCCTCTCCAAATTATATCACATTTAGTCAGCCACAATCCCTCAAAGTGAGATGGTGACAACCAACACTGTTATAATATATATATATATATATATATATATATATATATATATATATATATACAAACAAACAGATACATAAAAAAAAAAAAATCACCAAATTAGCAATTCTAATTTATCGAATAAAAGAACGAAAGAATGCAATAAAAAAACTTACAAGAACATCAGCTGTGGCCACTGTACTAAGTTGTAAATATTCCATTGACCGTTGCTGGATTTCTACATCTGGATTTTTCAAATTGTTTCCACTCTTCAAAACCTAGAAAAGATTTTTTATATATAAAAACAAAAACAAAATCAGTTCTCCTTGTCATGAGGAAATTTGAAGGTTGATTTTAGAAATTCTTAAATGCCTTCAGCAAAGTTGATGGAAATAAGAAATCTCAAGCCAAAATTGTGTGGGTTCTCATATTAAAAACCACCTTGTGTCAGATTTTGTTTATAAGGCAGTAAATAGAACCTATTTAAAAGTTTAAAATAATGTTGCTAAAAATAAATAATTCACAAAATACACACCCTCTCCCTATATCATCATCATTATCATAAGAAGAAAAGAAAAAAGATGAAAACAATAAGGATAAAAAAAAAGTTGTTAGGCTACTGAAAGAGAGCCCAAGATAAGGATTTGTGCTGTCATAGAAATCACAAAGCAAGTGAATTGCAATAGAAATTTAAAAAATGTTAAAAGAAAATCCAAGTCAAAATAAATAATAAAAACTGACAAGGATGAGAAATCAAGTATAATACCATTCAAGAGTAGAAAAAATTATACAATCTATTTATTATTATTTCACTTGTTGCAAGTTTTTCACACCAATTTTAACTGGTGGTTTTTCACTGAAGGCTGAGTGACAGCAAGTTTTCTTAGATCTTCAGAACTCTTCAAAGTATTCTAACAGTGCTGCAGTCTGAATGTTCTCTATTCTCGCTCTGATCTTCAGTCCCCACCCTCTTTTTCTTTTCCAGGTGTTTGGAGATGGTTCCAAGGGCACCAACTGCAATTAGTATCATTGTCACTTTCATGTTCCATGGCTTTTTTTTAGCTCTCTCTCTCTCACACAAGATTAAGGTATTTGTCATTCTTTTCTTTTTATTTTCACTATGATCCACTGAAACAGCAAAATCCACTAGATGACAAGTAATTTACTCCTTTGTTAATTCATACAAAGTCTGGTCTTCTGACCATGATTTGGTAGTCTGCGTCTCAAAGTTCCAAAGAAATTTCAGTAGTTTCATTTTCTCAAAGAGATTCTGGTTTGTGCATATAGCATTTGTTAGCATGGCCAAATTCTAATCTCTTGCATAATTCCCAGTAGATCACCTTTCCCACCCTGTCATGCCTCTTCTTGTAATCCTTTTGTGTCAGTTTGCTGCATTTGTTCATTATATGATGAATTGTTTCATCTCTCATCACACAATCCACACTTGTCATTCTTCTGGATATTTTCAGTTTTTACTTTGATCTAATTAGTCCTTATGGTATTATTTTGGCTGCTTTAAAGAGATTCAGTTTCTCTTTTCAGGTTTCCTCTTCTTAGCCATGTCAAAGTCATTTCATGAGCAATTTCCTTAGTTTGTAGCTTGAAATATTCATGTGGTTGTTTTCCTTCTCATTTTTATTTTCAAAATTTTTTTTTGTTTTTGATCTAACTGGCATTATTTTGAGTTATACCTTTATAAGAGTAGAAAGGATAAGAATGGACAAAAGGCAAAAGTTTTTTTTAATATAAAAGAAACATTACCTCCTGTATAGATGATTTAATTTCAGGAAAGAGGTTAACAAATTTGATATAAGTTGATAACAGCAGGCCTCTTGTAGCAGCCCCACAAAGATGATATTTGGAATGGAGCAATTCAAACTGTACAATCGGACTGAAGATTAAAAAAAAAAAAAAAACATTAGTCAGATGAAAAGAATTGTGACAAAATTAATACAAAGATCCTGATATTAATTATTCTTTAAGATATCATAAGATTTGGTTATTATAAAAGACTGAATATTTAATTATAATTTTTTTTTCCATACGTGTTAAAGCACGTGTGATAACCTGCCCTCATTAGCCGCCAACCAGGGTGATAACAGTTTCGGCAGCTCAAGGCAGTACTGCAACTCCAGACACTACCAAGCAGCTTTTGCCACCGGACAGGGTATTTAAAAGATATATATATATATATACACACGTCAGATCAACAAAAAGCAGAGATTAGATTGGGTTTCGTTCATCTTCTTTTTTAGTGCAGTTTATGATTTAAAAACGTGTTTACTTTCGGCTGTTGAAACCACACACACATATATATTGTTTATACTGAAAACAAGAGTGAGTTCAAGTCTCATTGAGTACCCCATTTAAAAGGCCTTGTGCCACACATGTTCGATAACGAAAGCAATAAGTTGCAAACATACATATATATAACACGTATGTAAGAACAAAATAAATTCAAAAAATACAAATCTTTTCATGGACCTTCCTATTTAAAAATATATCCTGATTCTTTCTTTGGACCTACAACAACTATATATATATATATATATATATATACATACACACAAACAAGAGGGTAAGCTGAAAAGTTCAAAAGCTGACCAAGATATTTTCATGGAATGTAACCAAATGAGGTTAATTTTTAATATGGCACTATCTTGCAGTTCACAAAACTTTCAATCAATGTTACAGTGCTTGGATCCCATTGATCAAAAATGATACCAATAGCATATATGACATTGAATTTTTATGTATGTATATGTGTGTGTGTATAACCTATGGTGTATAAATAAGGTTATATTGATCTTTAATACCTGACAGTTGTTTCGAATTGTGAAATTTAAAAAAAATCAAAATTGCTTACCTGGATCGGGGATCTCCGGCAATAAGGTTTCCAAATTCACCCAGAATATATCCACCAACTTTGACCATATTTTCATGACAGGCAGGAGCTTGTAGAGCCTGTCAGAAAGAAACAGTAAACATTTATAGTCACCAATTTGTTTTTTTAATCATTTTGAGATACTGAATAAGAAATAAGTTCAACTTGTAGCGGGGGGGGGGGAGAAAGAAAAAAAAGGAATGACAATTTCATGAAATATCTACAGGACAAAATCATCATCAAGGCATGCCAACAGCATGGATTTCCTTGACTCTCTCTCACCATTCATCCTATCGGTTGGTTATTGCTCTTGGCTGTGTACACACAGAACTGACGAATGTAAGTTTTTTGCTTATCAGCCAACACTGATGTATCCACGTGAAGGAATCTATGGAAGAACATCACTTATGAGTTTGTCCTTAGTACTCAGCATGTCTTGCTCATTTTACTTGGATGGTTTGTGAGATGGGAAGTAAGTGGCCATGCAGATTTTGTTTTGTAGGGTACTGCTTACAGGATTTGTTCAAAACAGCATGGACTACTACATCTAAGATGTAGCCATGTCAGTACTACTTTATGGATGCACCACTTGAACTCTAACAAAACACCCAGAGTAAAAGTTATATGGGAACTACACAAGAATGTTGTATGCAGTTTTGAATAAATTTTGGAAGTAGAACAAAATTTGCTTTCTAAGTTCATGATAAATCATAATAAAGACAACATTGTCGCAAAAAGTAAAGGGAATTAAAAACGAGAATTAACTGTTAATTTCTACATTGCTTTTTCATGATGTTATTCTTATATAAGTGCTTAGAAAAAAAAATTGTTTTTAACAGAATGCTTTTTCTTCATTTTTATTTATTTCCAAACTTTTCAATTACAGCTTGGATACACATAAGATTTATTGCTTTGAATTCATTATTTCTTGCATTGCTGTGCGATAACTTCATTATAAAGATGAATAATGATAGAAGATAGAAAAGTCAAAGAAATTTAAATACAAAAATTATGACTGATTAATTGAATCTTATGGCATGTCAACCTGTATAGGGTTATTTCATGCTTAGAAGTTAAGGGGCCACATGCACTGTATGGTCATATTTACAGGTTTTCTGTAGTTTTTTTCCTAAGAGTTTTTTTTCCATACACAATCCAATCAAATACAAATATTTTTTAAACAGTACTATTTGACCCACAGATGGGACCCTTACAAGAACTATCACTCCATGTCAGATTAGACATAAGTATAATGCAATAAAGGGGTACTTCATATAGCAAAAATGGTGTAATAAAAAAATCCATATATATATATATATATATATATGAAAATGAGTGAAAACTTGTGTACATAAGGGAGAGAGAAAAAAAAAATTATTCACAAGGAGAATAAACAATAATTTCCTTTGAAGTGATTATGATTAATTAAACTAGTTATATATATTTACCAAGGCCTCTACCACAGGCAGGATGTGACACAAAGCTGACTTTTTTAAATGGAAAAAAGCTGATTTGAATTGAGTTTTCCTTCTGCGATTTGGGTTGCCTAACCAAGGCTAAAGAATTCTGTTATATGCTTTCAGAATTCCTTAAAACTTCTGAGTAATCCTTACTTTTAAGAATTTCTCAAAGTGAATCTGTAGGTTTGGTTTTGGTAGGTTTTATGGCACATCAACCATTGTAGGTTAATTAATGCCAAATCCTATTTATACATATATATTACAAATATATGACTTGTTTGGGATAGGTTTTATGGCATATCAAACATTGTAGGTTATTTAATCCCAAATCCCCTTTATACATATATATTAAATATATAGGATTGGGTTGGGTTTTATGGCATATCAACCATAGCAGGTTATTTAATGCCAAATCCCCTTTATATACATATATTAAATACATGATTGGTAAACATGTTGAGGATAAGTTTTAAATGAGCCTGAGCTCCTTCCCCCCCTTTTATTATTATTTGCACACAGTTAAATGGTTTCAAGCACTTCAAGCTAACACAATTCAATTTACTCTTAATCATTTGTTTGCGCACATTCAAATGGATACGCATATATGATTTGTAAGTGAATAGTTTGTAGATAATTTCATTTTTAAACGAGTTAAAACTAATTTTTTTGCATGAGAATTGGTATTGTTTCTACACAGTTAAATCGATTTAAGTTGTTTCAATGATTGCTATCAAAAACTTATAATTCTATTCAATATTAATTATTTCTTAGTACACTGTAAAGTGCTTACAATTATTGCGATTCAACACTATTCATTCCTTTACACACAGTCAAATGGTTCCAAGTATAATCATGTTTTACCAATATTTCAATTTAGGTTCACAGTTAAAGAGTTTCATGTATTGCTATTTAACACTAATAATTCAACATTACACATTCCTTTGCACATGGTTAGATGATTCCAAGTATTGCTATGTATCACTAACAATTCAATTAAACATCTATCATTTGTTGAAACACAGTTAAATGATCAAACAGTTCTATTTCTAACAATTCAATTTAACCTGAGCCATTTGCTTGAACATAGTTTAGATGTCAAACAATTCTATTTAACCCATAGATAGGACCCTATTAGGTGCTACCTCTCTGGGTTAAAGTGGACCTGAGAGCAATGGCAATAAAAGGGTACTCCATATTCCCCAAATCTCTCAAAACTGAAGTCTCACCATTAGATAGTTTACTGTCATATTATCAGGACACTCTTTGGATGGGGCTTAACCTCTCAGCAGAGATGCAGTCAGTATATTCTACAGACCCAGCTAACTGGGCTGTGAATCTTTAGGCAAAGAAGTCTAATTTCAAAATGTCATATTTTGACATTTTAAAATTTTTTTCTTAAACTTGTAATTATATTAAAGCATTTCTCAAAAAGTCCCCTGGGTAGCTCTAGTCTATAAATCATGCGAAAATTACAGATAAAAAATTTTGCATTAAAAGACAAAATAATTATTGTCTAACCAGGTAACCAAAATACAAATCTTAAATATTAGGGTGAGTTAAAAGTTTTACAATGTTTTAATAAGATGAGGCCCAATTCAGCAGCTCTCGAGGCTTTTGCCAAGGTTGAGATGATGATGATAAACTATACTGGAGTATGAAATGACAATCTCGCCTGATACTCCCTGAATGCTTCAAACCAGATTTACCTCCATAGCTTTGAGCATAGCCTTAAATTCCATGATTTTAGGTTTACCTGACCTTGTCTGATCAATGAGGTTCTTGTAACCCAAGCAAAATTTCTTCAACCATCCAGTAAAAAGAAAATTAATACAAAAATAAATTTTGATTATGGGAAGAAAAAAAAAAGAGAATATGACAGTAGAATAAAAAGGGAGAAAGATTTAATTTTTCTTAAAATTCTATAAAAGTTACAAAAGGAGATGTCACCTCAAAAACAGTCTTTGCTGCATATCCTTGTACATCATCTCGGTTGATAACAATCTGAATGACACGATACCACACCTAAACAAGTAAAGAGAAACAAAAATATGAATGAGAAGGACTGGAAATAGTATTGAAGATACATTTATGCATTCTGATAGATAAGAGAAACAAGTGAAAAAACAGCTAATATTAACAACATTAAAATAAAAGAGAGAAAAAGAGAGGTGTGTCATTTGAGTTTTAATATAAAGTTAAGCAAATAGTAGGGAAAAAACCAAAAACAATAAAAAACTATTATTCTTAATAATAATAATAAAAAAAGAAGGAAAACTAAAAACTATAAAACAATTCATTTTTATTGACATGAAAATAATAATTTGAAATTTGGTTGGCCAAGGGTTGAGTAACAACTAGAACCAGAAAATCTCTGCAAACATATTTTGAATATTTTCACAAACATTAAGGACTTTATGGAATAAGCTGTGGGAGTGGGAGAGAGAAAGTAATTCATATACAGTATCACCAATAAATACACCATAACAATTCTTTTTAAAATAAAAAGTTAATTTTCTTCTAAAATCAAAGGTATCAGGATTTTATTACTTCGCATGGAACATTATACAATCAAAGCATATTACATATAACAGTATCACCCATAAACAAATACAGCCTAAACGATTTTTTTAAAATAAAAAGTTTATTTACTTTCTCCTAAAACCTAATATACCAGGATTTTATTATTCCTAGTGAAACATTATACAATTTAAATGTATATTATTAAGTATAATTCATTAAAAATAAAATTACACATAAGAAGCGTAATTATTTTTGAACAACTAAATATTCATATTTTTGGTTAGTTTTAATGCTGTAGAGTTTGGTAATAAATAATACCTAATAATATTTGTTCTAATTGGATAATGTTCCACTAAAAATAATAAAATCCAAGTATTTTTTGATTTCAAAAAGGGCTTCTCAAAGTGGCCCAAATAGCCAACAGCTTTATGTAAGATTTGAACTAAGGTTGCTGATTTCATTTCCTCTGATGATAACTGTTACACTAGTCAGAGTACATCAGTGAAAAAGGACCCAAAATGAATTTGTTAGGGTGATAAACAAGTTCTAAGTGAAGACAAGAAAAGACTTATGCTCAGTAAACCTGTAAATCTCCATTTTATATGGCTGTGCAGTACAAACATTAACTTTCATTAAAATTCTTTCAATAAATAAATAAATAAATAAAAAAATGGATACTGAAAACAGATAAAAATATGACAAATAGAAAAATGCCAAGTTTAAAGACAAAACTCCTTGACAGACAAAGAGTAAGACTTACCTCTTCACTAACGTAATCACCAGCAATTCTAATCAAATTAAGGATGACATCAACATACCAAGTGTAATCTACTGCATATTTTTCTGCCAATATAGCAACTTTCAGGACCTTTAACAAAAGAAGAATTTACTCAGAAATGATAAAAATACATTTTTAGGGATCAAATATTTTGTTATAGATCATGAAAATCTATCATTATCTAGTATTGAATATTTATAGATAAAAATATAACCACTGAGTGAAATAAAAAAACAAGCCAGTTATCAAAGTAAACTTTCAGATTGAATGTTGTTAAAATACCTGATGTATTTGTAAAAGCAATAAAGTCTGACAGAAAATAATTCTTTAACCCAAGTTATTACATTATATTCACAACACAATGGCAATTTATGATGTAAAATTCACAACATTGAAAAAAGATAAAATAAAAGATAAAAAGGAAGAAAATGGAGGTAGTCAGCCATTTTTTTTTATAAATAAATTCAGCTTGATTTGTAAACCATTAAATATTAT
Source organism: Sepioteuthis lessoniana (assembly GCA_963585895.1). Classification (NCBI taxonomy): domain Eukaryota; kingdom Metazoa; phylum Mollusca; class Cephalopoda; order Myopsida; family Loliginidae; genus Sepioteuthis; species Sepioteuthis lessoniana. Next base: position 112,063 of record CAUZXS010006466.1, read on the forward strand.
ATTTGATAAAAATAATTCTTTTTCCATTCCGATGACTAAGTGAGCAGACCTTGTGAATAAAACCAGATTTGGTAGCTACCACAGCAAATGAACAGCTATTGCCACTGCTGAGTCAGGATGAAGCACTCAAGTAGTAGTTGTAAACAGACTGAACATATCTAACAACATTAATTTATTGAAACTTAAGTTGGCATAAGGTCCAACTTCTTAGTTTTTCTAAAACAAAATATACTTATAATCTAAAACAAGATTTTAACTGTCTTTAATTGGAATCATTTTGAGATAAGGCTTCTTAATCTGAGAATTAATTTTTTATTTATTCTGGATATGAAACTAAACCCGTGGCGCAGCGGATAGAGGCGTTGAGTCTCTACGGTTCCAGGTGAGCATTGCCAGAAGATAGCGGTTTCAAATCCTACCCAAGCCGGCCAGAGGTTTACTTGATCAAAAACGTGGTGCGATAGACAACAACTATGGAAGGCAGTAATTACTGGGGATACAGTTACAAGACTCAGCATTCCCATCCGAGGTCGTGGTAAATCACCTGAAGAAGGCCAAAGGTGAAATTTGGCCGAAACGTAGTGAAAGAAGAAACAACACAAAAACTACCAAGATGAGGACAAAAAAGTCCGCAATAAATAAAAGATTTTAACTTATATAAATGATTCTACATGGGAAGGAGTAGATCCCACTCCTACATCTTGGTGTAGTAGCTATTGAATGAGGAGCCTTCGGGTCTCCCTCAACTATGGTCGCCAACTTACTTACAAATGATTCTATGTGTAAATAAAATTAGCTAATGATGTTTGAATTATTTTTCTGTATGATTACTCAATCATCATATCCACAGGTAAGGACCTGTTGATCCCAGGGTTATTCTGTTCCCTTGAATAGAAGAATTCTTTTCAGTCAATTTTATTAGTCTTTTTCTTTCATGTTATTTACACATCATAATCAACTCTACCCTTCTTCTTCTGGACTTGGGATCAGTATTGGCAGAATTAAGGACTCCAGTTTTTTAGTGTTTAATTCAAAATTGTTCTTCCCCTAGACTGGTGCTTCACCCAGGCTAGAGAACCAAGTCTGTTAAATTACTTTACTGATAGGTGCAAAGAAAAGAGATGGGTTGATACCTTTCATAAAAGTATTAGTATAAAGTAACACAAACATTTCAACGCCAATAACTATTACACTCTTATTAGATATCATGTTAATATTCTTATATTACAACATAGCATAATTTCAATGGCATATCAACTCATCTTGGGTTATTTTTTACCTACAAGTTAGGGAATTGTGTACATTTTATATCCATATTTACATTTTTTGGGGTGGTTATGGACGCTAACAAAACGGCTCGAGAAGAAACTAGATGGCAATTACACAAGAATGCTGCGTGCAATCCTGAACAAGTCCTGGCAGCAACACCCCACAAGACACCAACTGTACGGCCACCTGCCCCCTATCACGAAAACTATTCAAGTTAGACGAACCAGACATGCAGGACATTGCTGGAGAAGCAGAGATGAACTCATAAGAGATGTACTCTTATGGATCCCCACACATGGCCGCACAAAAGCAGGACGACCAGCACGAACGTACATTCAGCAGCTATGTGAGGATACAGGTTGTTCTGAAGACCTACCTAGGGCGATGAACGATAGGGAGGAGTGGCGAGAGAGGGTCAGGGATATCCGTGCTGCCAGCACGATATGATGATGATGATTAAGTCCTGGTGGCAACACCCCACAAGGCACCAATTATACGGCCACCTGCCTCCCATCACGAAAACTATCCAAGTTAGACGAACCAGACATGCAGGACACTGCTGGAGAAGCAGGGACAAGCTCATAAGAGATGTACTCCAATGGACGCCCACATATGGCCGAGCAAAAGCAGGACGACCAGCTCGAACATACATACAGCAGCTATGTGAGGATACGGTATGTAGCCCTGAAGACCTACCAGAAGCGATGAACGATAGGGAGAAGTGGCGAGAGAGGGTCAGGGATATCCGTGCTAGCGGCACAACATGATGATGATGATGATTAAGATCCTATCAAATACAAATAACTAGCGTAGACCTAGAAGTAATGGAAATAAAGGGGTACTCCCCCCCAATTTCCATAACTGGAACCTCACCATGAGATGAGGTTTAGTTTCATATCCAGGACACCTGCAGTTTTTTGGTGGGTGGGTCTTACTTCTCTGCAGGGGATATAGTCACAGCATATTCTAAGCCCCTATTGACAGAGTGGCCCAACATAATAGTATCAATATCACATTATTGAATGCAGAGAAGAACAATAAATAAGAATTTATAATTTGTTTAAACTTTTGACATTATCAATTTATAGAAAAAATACAACTAATGGGTTTTCTTACCATTTCCTCCCGAATAGAATAATCAGCAGATTCCAGATATTCCAACATCTCTGCTACAATTTCTTCAGCATTGGTTCGATCACACATGGCATAAAGCAAATCCACTGCCCGCTGGCGAACACTGACATCACGTTCAGTCTGAGATTTAATGATAAAAAAGAAAATAGTAAACAAATTTTAAAATTTATTACTAAAGAAATAAGATTTTTTTAGTTATTTTTCCATAGTTTTTACTATTGTAAAAATAAATAAACAATTTTTACAATTAATTTTGCTAGTTTAAGATCAAAGAACATTGTATCCTAAATTTTTTCTAAAATTCTATTTTTGATACAATTGAAACAAAAATAGAGTTCTAGAAAAAATAATGATGAAATGCTCATTCATATACAAGAACAAAAACTACAGAATAAATAAAATTTAAAACATGATAAACAGGCTAAAAAAACAATGAAGTTAAAAAGCAAAAAAATTAAATTGAGATAAACATTATAAAAGCCAGTACTGTTTATTTTCTCTCTTGTCCCTTGCATATTTTTTGACTTTTCTGTCTTTTAGAGGAACTAATATAAAATGCTAAAAATGTAAGACTAATTTTAAGGTTTATCATTTTTATTTCAATATTTAAATGAAGATATTTTTTTCTAACAGTTTGGCAAATCAGAAGATAAACTAAATCAAGTTTGAAATGAAAATAAAATATAGATTTATAGATACTATTAAAGTGTTAAATAAGAGTTTATTTATGAAGAGAACACTATAAAAATTTAGCAAGTCTATTGTGAACCCACTAAGTTTTAATAACCAAAATATACTAGATCATATCTATGTAGAAAAACTGATGATAACGATCCAAGTGGAAGGAATGATCAGGACCATGAGGGGTGATAATAACAATTTTGAGTTAACGATGGATGTTTAGGAACGTGAAATACAAAAAACTTGGGAGAAAATGTGTATATATCACCCCTCATGGTCCTGATGGTTCTGCAGAACCAAAACGCTATAGTGTTAACCTCTCAATAAATCATTCCTTCCACTTGGATCGTTGTTATCAGTTTTTCTACATATTGTCGGATTACAATCCTTTATTTACTCTTTATATATATATATATATATATATATATATATATATATATATATATAAAAAAAAATAAAAGGACATTTTTCTATAATCTTTTTCCAAATGCTATTATCTTCAATTAAAATATCAAACTGCTCTTTAATTAATATCCCTTTAGACTATTGGTAAGTTTATTTTAAGAATATTCCTGATGGAAACAAAGTTAGATTTTGAGAGATGAATATGACTAAGGCATATTATCATATAAACATCACTAGCAATATTGTCCAAGAGAAGAATAAGGGCTAACACAACACCAATGTCATCAAAGTTGCCAGAACAAGACTGAAGACAATGCAAGATCGTCTCAGAGATTACTGCTCACCAAGGCTAAAGAGAACAATCTATCCCACAATTAAACCAACAGATCTATACTTTGTACCCAATTATAGCTGCTGAAAATCATTAGTTTCTTAGAACTTAAAAATAATTTTTAATCAATTTCTATACTTGAAATCACATTATAAAATCACTGATTTCTTATGAGTTTTTTTTTTTTGCACTTTAAAAATGATAAATCAATCTTCCAATTAGCAATTTTGTTTGTATTCACACAACCCCATCACCATAAGCAGAATGTGACAAGGATCGTTTTTCCAGGGTAGTTTTAGTTTAAATTTGGAGTTTTTGGTTTCCAAGACCAGTTGGTATACAAAGGTTAACCAGCCTAGTCTGTCCTACTGTTTTACCCATAGTTGATGAGAGAAGAGATGGATTCATACCTTTCACAAAAGGAAAATTTGTTAAGACATAGATACTAAAAGAAAAACTCATAGGTGATAATTTTAGATAATTGCATGTAGAAATAGATAGTGGAAATGTTACTTACCTTCAGAGAAGTAATAACCGTTTCTTGATGTTTTTTTACAGCTTCATGTGAAAACTCTGAAGTTGCTAACAAACACATACTCTCCAATGCTAGATATCTGTAAAAATAAGCAAACAAGAGATCAATAAACAAAGAACATGAAATATCAATGATCTCTAACTAATGTTAAAACATCAATATTCTACTTCATTGAAAATATTTTTATTTAAAAATTAAAAAATTTTTTTTAAGTAGACATTGTAAAAGAAATTTAAAGAAACATCTACTTTGAAATAAAACTTGGTTTAAAATTTAATTTGAAAACAGAAATAGCCAACCAATAAATATTAAAACTATGTAAATTACTAAATTTTCTTTTTTAAGTCTCAAGTAATGAGTTAAGTGCACAAATAGTGACTTTTATGAATCAGGAAATATTCTCCCTTGTGTTATGAATAAAGTTGGATTTTTTTTTTTAGAAAAAAATGTTTCAAATGAAAGGAATTAATAATATTTGAAAAACAAAATCAGCAACTAATCACAATATTCTTTTCATTTAAAATTTTATTCCAAATCAGTGTCATTTGGAATAAAATTCTAAATGAAAAAAAAATGTTGAGATTTGTTGTTGATTTTCTTGTTTATTTCATTCACTTAGTTATATAACAAATTTTCCTATTTTACATTCATAAAATGAAATTTGTTTAAAATCAGAGCTGATTCCAGTTTTTGCTTTAAAATTAGTTTAATTTCCATAAGCATGCCTCATAGATGCCCTGCAACAGCTTTGTTTTATTGTAAATCCAAATAAAATACTTATTGCACCATAGGTAACCAATGAAAAGCATACGATTATAATACTGGCTCAATCTATGGTGGAGTCAGTGGTGTGCTCATCATGGATTGATAAAAAAATAATTCTCTTATGTGTCAAACATACCATGTGGAATGAGGACTAAAAAAATCAAAGAGATACAAATGATGATAAAACCTGGTACTGCAAAAATAAAACAAGTATTCATTATGGCTGTTGGTTTGAAAACAGCCACTTCAGTTTATGTTTTGATTTTACAAATGTAAAATAGGAAATTACCACAAATCATTTTGTCAAAAGTTTTTGATATTCAATTATAATAAGACAAAGCAAAATTCTTGAAAATTTAAGAGATGAAAGTTTAAAAAATCAAAAATAAATGAATAAATATTTTGTAGACATTTCTTATCTCAGCATAGAATTTGTTATGAAAGCATAAAAAAAGCCAAAAAAAAAAAAAAAAAACCCAGCAAAATATATTGTGTCAAATTTAAAGATAAAAGACACTACTGGTCTTCTTGTGGATCTGTCAGGTTTTTAATTTAACTGCTATTAATTATGATAGAGATGCCTCATGAAAAGAGTGAAGGATTCTAATTAGCATTTCACAAATGTCTCTTATTTTTAGTGGACCATTATATGATCAAAAATATACATCAGTAGGTATTACTTATTAGCCAACAGCCAAAAAAAAAAAAAATTTAATTAAAAAAAAAAAAATGATTAAAAATAAGTACAAATGCAGACCCTCTACAAAAAACCCCAATCTCATTCATTTGCAAATTGGACAGGAAATTGCTTTATCTCTAAGTTAGAGTAGTGCTCTAACACAAATCTTCCTATAAAGTGCTGATTTTGCATTGTTACTGTTACACATACTGCATGTCCATACCAAGATTCCATTATTTTTAGTGGAACACAATACAATCAAAATGAATATCATTATTATCAAACTCTACAGCAGTGAATCTCTCGAACCAAAAATAGGAATATTTATATACATTCATGCAATATTATTTTTGACTATCAAGTTCTGACCCTGTAAAGTTTGGTAATAAACAATACCTGCTCTTCATGTATAATGTTTCACTAGAATTTTAGGTTGGTTGGTTGGTTGTGTTTTTATAGCATATCAACCCATTGAGGTCACAGGATTTGTAAACAAATAGTTTCTAAGTAACAATTTTTAAATGAGCTAAAGCACGTTTGTTTGCACACAGTTAAATAGTTTCAAGTATTCCTATCAAAAACTAAAACTGCCTAGTTGGCTGGAGCTGCAGAATACACCAACTGCTTCACTGCAGAGGGGTAAGACCCCTCCCCCAACAAGTATCCTGGATATGACACTAAACAATCTGATGGTGAGGTTCCAGTAATGCTGGAGCTTTAGGAAATGCAGAGTACCCTTTCATTGCCATCACTCTCAGGTTCACTCAGGCCTGGAGTGGTAGCATCTGATAGGGTCCTATCAAATAGAACTGTTTAGACGAACCAGACATGCAGGACACTGCTGGAGAAGCAGGGACGAACTCATAAGTGATGTACACTTATGGACCCCCACACATGGCCGTGCAAAAGCAGGACGACCAGCATGAACATACATTCAGCAGCTATGTGAGGATACGGAATGTTGTCCTGAAGACCTGCCTGGGGTGATGAACGATAGGGAGGAGTGGCGAAAGAGGGTCAGGGATATCCGTGCTACCAGCGTGACATGATGATGATGACTTATACTAAACAGAAGTGTTTTTGTAATTGAAAGTGTGTACTATGTTAAACTGAACTTTTTGAAATAGAACCAAACTGCATACTTAGGCTCAACTGAACTGTTTTGACATTTAACTGTTTGTAAACAAAAACTATACTAATACTAAATTGAATTGTTTGAAATTTAATTCGGCATTAAATGACCCAAAAAGGGTTGATACACCGTAAAACAAAACAACCAACCAAACAATAATAGTTTTATTTGCACATAGTTAAATCATTTCAAATATTACTATTTATTACAATTCTATTCAACATTATTCATCGTTTTGCCTACAGTTAAATGGTTCCAATTATTGCTATGTAACACTAGTAATTCAATTTAAGTCATTTGTTTGCACATAGTTAAATAGTTTCAAGTATAGAAAATGATTGAATATTTCTATTTAAACTATAGATGAGACCCTAACAGGTACTACCACTCCAGGTCAGAGTGGACTTGAGAGTAATGGCAATGAAGGTGTACTCCACAATCTTTAAGGCTCCAGGGCTGGAGCCTCACCACCAGATGATTGTGTCATATCTAGGAAACTTATTGGGTGGGGGGTCTACCCCTCTACAGAAATGCAGTCAGCATATACTACAACCCCAGCTGACTGGGCTGACTAGAATTTTCGTGATATATAAAGAACATAAAAAAAATCTAAAGCAAAAAATAAAAACATTTTTACTCATACTTCTTATAATAATACATCCAACATTTACTCAATTTTACAGTTTCTATAAAATTACTAAATTTTTCTTAGATTTTCATTTTATCTTCTAATACCATTTTTTTTAAAGAATTCAATGAAGGCAATATTCATTTTGGGAACAAAACAGCAAAATTTTTGGATTTAATTTGAGTAAATTATCCATTGTAGACCATGATGACATACTTCTGTAAAAAATTTAAATCCTTGCTTGCTTTTCTTTACTAACAATAGATAAATTTACTCTAACAATGAAAAGAATTCTTTTTAAAATAACCTTTTTATTGATTATTTAATAAAATGTTTGTAAAATTATTCTATTATCAAAATGTGATGAATTTTATTGAAGATGTTTTTATTAAAATGATAATAATGACAAAAGTAACTGCTACTAATAAAATTAATAGATAAATGGAGAAGATTTTTAAAAAATTAAAAAACCAAATGGCTACAAGATATTAAAAAAAACAAAACAAGGCAGATATGTTATTAGATTAACATTAATATTGCTTGTATATTACAAATATAAAAAAATAAATCTCAAGGTGTATATTTGCTTCAAAAACATTTTTAAAATTATTATTTTATGTACCATCCTCCCATCCTCTGTTTAATATTTATGTTTATCATTACCTGAGGTTAGTTTCTCTGTGTTGCAGGAATTGTCCAAGTTGGTTGCAAGCTCTGACTAGAAGATTTGGGTCACTGTCCATATGAATAATGAGGTTGATAGCTTCAAACAATACTGCATTTTTTGCATTGGAATGCTGGGCTTTTTTAGACTTAGGTGCTTCTTGAGCTTTGTTCAATATAGTCTCCAGACATTCTGTGAGACGAGTACGCACTGCTGGATCCTCTGTTGAGAAGAGAAGAAAATATAACATTACAATAGAAAATGGACTGTACTTTCTCTTGAGAAGAGAGAGAAGAAGAAAAAAAAATTAAAAAAAAAAAAAATTTTAAAAAAGTCAAATTTAATGGTATATCAAACCATCCTAGTAAAGTTGGCGACCGTAGTTGAGGGCAACCCACTAGGCCAATGAGCTATTCTTGTAGAAGAACAGAAATAATTTAAAATTTTTAATATTGCTCGCAACATCCTTGTGTAGTTGCCGTCTAGCTTCTTTTCGATCCGTTTTGTTAGCGTCCAGGTGGTGCATCCATACAGCAGTATCGACATGACCGCTGCTTGGAAGAAACTGCGTTTCATTTTATCGGTCAGGTCTGATTTCCATATGACCGATAGCTTATCGATAGCTGTCTATGCCTTCATTAGCCATGTGTCAGTGTCTTTGTCAGTTAATGAAACACTGCTTCCTAGGTAGGTGAATTTGTCAACCAGTTTCAGAGAGGTTCCGTCTATTGTGGAAATGTCGCCTGCTTGATTAAAGCACATATATTTGTTATATTTTGACCCCTCGCCCCGGCCCAAAAATACTATTCCAAGGTGATACACCGGATGGAAGTGACACATTCCAATGGCCAGTAATCGAAAGAGATCGCGTGGGCAGATTAAGGCTTATGATATGGGACAAGGTGAAGGTCTCATTGTGCCATTACAGTCATGCACCGGAAGAGAGTAACCTCTGAACTGCATGACAGTTATTTCCGCTTGATGACGATTAAGCATCCGATTCAAAGATCCAGTAGGCGATCGTGTGGGCGTTGAGTTATTATTTAACTCAGTTGAGTTTGGGTCCCAGAGCAGTTGCCAGCAGACTCCCAGAGGGTTAGAGACGAGATGTAGTAGGGAAGGCCACACCCGACCGAGGGGGCACTCGGAAACCCCTGATGCAGTTGCCAGTAGAATTCCAGACACCTAGAGACCAGATGTGGTAGGGAAGGCCACACCCGACCGAGGGGGCACTCGGAAAACCCCCAAGGCAGTTGCCAGTAGAATTCCAGACAGCTAGAGACCAGATGTGGTAGGAAAGGCCACACCCGACCGAGGGGGCCCTCGGAAAGCCCCGATGGAGTAGACCCCAACATCAGGAGAACAAGAAAGACACAACGTGACGGTCATAACAGTGGGGTCAAAATATGAAGTTTATGTTCGGTCTCCAGCATCCTCTCACATGCAAACTTTGAGTAACACTTTTGAACCCTTGCAATAAAGTGAGAGGTGAATATTTTTCTAAAGAAGTCTTCTTGTGTCTTCCTTCCTTCATGCGTCTTAATTATGGTGTCGTTGTGATGCTGAATGAACACGTAAATAACTATATAACATATTCAGTTTTGTGTGCATTGACATGGAGGCCAATGCCTGCGGTGGTTCGTTCCAAACTATGCAGTAGTGTTTCAGCTTAGTTGGGTGTTTTTTTTTTTTAGATAAAAAAGTTTTGAACAGAATTTAAAAGATTTAAGATGCAAATTAAGCCATTTTTTTAAAATCTGAATTCTAGAGATGGAATTATTATTAGACACTGTTTTAAATCAAAACATAGGTCTTCATCTTGATTGTTATACCTTAGAGTCTTCTTTAGGTTTCTGTCATTCCACAAAAGATCCCAGGAGAATAAGAACAGAATAATAGACCATAATACAATTACACATTGCTCTTTTAATTCACCATTATTCATTAGTAAACTAGTTGAAAAATAGACTTTGAACAACTACTACTTCTGTACCCAGAAACATCTTAACATATCAGTTAATAATATCAAACATTTTAGTTTAAATTACTTTAATGATTACGAGTGGCTGCATTGAATGCAAAAGAAACTAGATGTATTGATATATATATATATATTTTTTTTTTTTTAATTCCTATGAGAGACAAAAATTATGGAAATAATTATTTTCATTATGAGTTTTTCACACCAGTTTTAATTGGTAGTTTTTCCTTGAAGTCTTAAGTGATAAGTTTCCTCAGACCTCCAGGATTCTTGACTATTCTCGCTGGTTTTACAAGTGCTTTGCTTTGAACGGTTTCAATTATTCCTCTGATCTCCAATTCTCCCAATCTCTTTTCCAGGTCTTTGGGGATTGTTCTAACTATATTTGATATCACTGCCATTTTTATGTTTCACAGCAAGATACAAGTATTTGTCGATTTCTTTGATTTTCACTCTAGGTCTGCTGGAATGGCAAAATCAACTAAATGACATTCCCCCCACCTTTTTTTGATAATTAATGCAAGGTCTGGTCGTCTGGCCAGGATTGGGTGATCTGTTGGTATCTCAAAATCCTAAAGAATTTGGAGTCTCAGTTTCAAAGATGGATTCTTATTCATGCATATACCATTTGTCAGAATGGTCAAATTTTAATGTCTTGTACAGAAAGGAAAGAAGTTTCTTACCTGGGGGAGGGTAATTCTGTAGCAGTCTTAGCAACTTCACTGATAACCAAGGTGCAGGAACAAAGTAATATGTATAGTCCTGTAGATCAGTGTACGATGAAGTAACGATCTAGGGAAGTAATAAAAAAAAATGATAAAGAAAACAAAACCTTTTTTTAACTGCATTTATGATATAACCAATTAAAATAAGAAAATGTTATCAACTGTACAAATCTCATGTTTAAAAATACCTACTAACACGTAAGCAACATAACCAATTTCATTCATACAAATACATTATATTGGTTGACATTGGATCAAAAAGCATGTTATAATTTTGCAAGTGCATTAAAAATATAAAATTACTTTTGCTTCGATAGAGAGTAAAAAAAAAAAACAACTTACTTTCATGTGGTAAATTTTTCTTCAAAATTTGAATACAAAAAGGAAAATCTATTACAAAATAGGGTTTGAAATATTGACCGATTCAATCAGTTTTCTGGGGGTTAAATATACAGGGTGTTTCAGAAAAATTGATATCATTTTATAATCTAATAACTTTGTACCATAGGACCAAAGTGTTGTGTTTTAAAAGAAAGGAGTCCGCAGAAAAAGAAATACTCAAGTTCGAAATTTAAGGGAGAAAAATAGTAGTCGTTTTTTTATTCACTTGCGCTACAATAGTTGCAGCTCGAAAAGTTTATTTCATTATGTTCTTCCTCTCCCTTCTTCTTGGTGGCAACAGCGGGTGTCGGTGATAAACAGCTGTTGACAGGCTCCTGACAGTTGGGTCGTAACAGGCCGAGTAGGACGGGTTGGGGTCTCCTGGACCTTTGATGCACCTGTTTTGAAACCTGCCTTCAACTCTGCCAAAATCTCCTGACTTGTTTTCTTATATAGAGATTTTGGAGAACAAATCAAAGATCCCAGAATGTTCGATGTCACCAGTGAAACTGTCGTAAAACACGTGATAATTCATGTGTGATTATATTAAAATCATGTCTGAACCCTGTAGGTCATTCTGCCCGCAGGCGCTAGGTTCGTAACATTTTCACTGATTGACGACAGCCGATGCGCTCCTGCGTTCTCAACGACAGTGCTCGTCCATTATATTACAACTTGACTGACTCTTGTTAGAATGATATAAAATTTTAACGTGGAGAAATAACTCAAAATTTGATGATTCATTTTTTTTTTCTTCTTTTCAGGTATAGAAATGCCATTCACTGAAAAAGCATTTAAAACATTCAACATAGAATTTTGAGTTGTTTTTACATATGCTGTTGAAATTTGAGATCATTTGAACAAAAATTAGTCAAGTTATTGGATTGTGAAATGATGTCAATTTTTCTGAAACACCCCATACATCGCCAATGATATTAAAATCATTTTAACACACTATTTACTATCAACGCACAAGGCAGCGGTCGTATCGATACTACTGTATGGATGCACTACTTGGAGGCTAACTAAACGGCTGGAGAAGAAGCTAGATGGCAATTACAAAAGAATGCTGCAAGCAATATTGAACAAGTCCTGGCAGCAACACCCCACAAGGCACCAACTATACGGCCACCTGCCTCCCATCACGAAAACTATCCCAGTTAGACAAACCAGACATGCAGGACACTGCTGGAGAAGCAGGGACAAGCGCATAAATGATGAACTCCTATGGACCCCCATATATGGCCAAGCAAAAGCAGGACAACCAGCTAGAACATACATACAGCAGCTATGTGAGGATATGGAATGTAGCCCTGAAGACCTGCCAGAGGCGATGAACGATAAGGAAAAGTGGCAAGATAGGGCCAGGGATATCCGTGCTAGTGACACGACATGATGATGATTTAAATCAAAATCATGTTAGTATGAAAAACACATTTTTCCACAAGAAAAGGATATACCTTAACAGCCTTCTATAATGCTAGGTGGTGGAAAATAGCTACTGGCTGGATTCCAGGGGGTCTTCACCCCAGGCAGAATCTCCCCTCCTACCCCCAGCCAAAAATGGTAAGGGTTAGGTTTATTGCCTGGTGGCGGAGGTGCCCTATGAGGAAAATGCCAACAGAATAAGTAATTTTTAAAACTGCTGTTACTAGAGGCTTGCTTTCTGCATAGCACCTGATATTTAAAAAAATGATCGAGTATCTATTTTAGCTTGGTAGGAAGCTAGAAAAATAGTTACTTTGATGAGTATAATATATGATTAGAATCCAATTAGAGAGATAAAAGAAGGTAAGCCCCCCAACAACCAGATGTTGTTGAATTGGTATATAGTTTTATTAGTGAGATCAAAAGAAACTGCAAAATGGATCAATGTAAATTAGTTTATAAGAATCAATAATTGAATATACGTACTCTGCTTAGTCTGGAAACAGCGAGTGACACACAGCCTTTGTATTCCTCAGGGTTCTTTTTCACCAAAGCTTCAATAAGACTAGCTGCAGAAGTCACAACACCCTACGAAAAGAAAATAAGAATTAGTAAATCCTAATAAGCAATTTTTTTTTCTTGTATTTTACAATATATGAGAAAAAAATTTTATGTTGTCCAAGGGTAATTCAATAAATAAGGTGAATTTCGCCTAAAGAGTTGACATTAAGAAACACTGCTTACAGTTGAACCTTTTTCAAAGAAATCAATAGTGATGGGTTCTTTCATATTCCAGAAGACTATCAGCATGACCTTCTTTACTGACTGCTGTGCCCAGAACTTTTTCTTTACTAGAGAGTCAATGCATTTCCACTCCATGGACAGGCTCATAATGGCAGACCCATGTTTAACCTATTTATAAACATTTTTTTGACTAAAATATGCTTCTCTGTAGACATTGTACATTCTTTTGTAAATTTCATATGGTCTGTACTTCTAAATCACCAAAAATTTGATAACAGACCTCAGTTCAATCCTAGAGAACTGTTCGATTTGCCTCCATTTTCAATAACTTCAAAACAAATATTTTTGTGAGATTAAAAGAATTTTTGCTATTAAGCCAATTCTAAATGATACCGAGTTTAATATTAATGGAAAAAGATTCTAAAAAATGAACCTTTATATTTTTCAATAAATGAGAAATAATTTGATATACATATTTATTAACCCCTCCACTCGGGCAGGATATGATACAAGGTCAATTTTTAAGTGGAGTTTAATAGGTTTGAATTCAGAGTTTTCCTTCTCCTAGACTAGTTGCCTCACCAAGGCTGAAGAACCCAGTCTGTCCTACGAGGATCATTAAATAAGTTTCCAGACTTTTTTCATATGGGCACTTTTATTGATAGTACACACATAAAACTCTAGTCCTCTTCAAAGTGATCTCCTCCAGCTGCAATGTACTAGTTGTACCGTTTCAACAACTTCTTGAAGGCCCCATGGAAGTCCTCTTGTGTGAGCGTGTCAATGACCTTCATCACAGCCTCTTTCATCTCCTCAATTGTCTCAAGACGACAGCCTCTGAGCTTAGGGAATAACCAAAAGTCACAGGGAGCAAGGTCTGGACTTTAGGGAGGCTGAGGAACTGTCTTGATGCCCATCTTGCTCAAATAGTCTGTGACAAGGATGGAATTGTGGACGGGTGTATTGTCCTGGTGGAAATGCCACTAACCCGATTTGAAGAGTGCTGGCCTTTTCTGACAGAATCTCTTCCTGAACTCCCTTAAAACCTCAACATAGTAACCCTAACCCTTTGGCCAATCAACTCTGGTGTTCTGACTTCCACCTCTCATCATCCTTCACAGACTGCCTGCCTTCCTTGAATCTCTTATGGCACTCAAAAACTGATGCTCGATTCATGCAAGATGCTCCAAAAGCAGTCTGACGCATTCCATACGTTTCTGCGGCATTTTTCCAAGTTTAAAACAGAATTTTATTGTATATCGTTCTTCTAAAGTGTCAGATTGGATTTTTGAAATTCAGCAGCTGTGACAATCAGGCTTTAGTAGGGTGTATTCCAATTGCTGCTGTAGCTGTTGATTTGAACCTGAAATCATAAAAATTGGTCAGTCATCTCATAAGATGTATAGCAATACCATAGTGAATTTTCAAGAGTCTACGGTAATTTTAAATGCCTGTACCAAAAAAGTCTGGAAACTTATTGAATGCACCATATACTATTTACCTATGGCTGGAGGGAGAATAATTGGATTCATACTTTTCCCAAGGGTATTAGTGCAATGGGAAATGCAATTTGATATAAGAATACAAATAAGTGAATAAAAGAAATGTTACTTATAATTAATTATAAACTCGTTGATTAAAAATAAGCAATGACAATACTGTAAAGGCTTTTGATGACCCACTTTAAACATGTTACTCTTCAGATCTCATTATATTCTTTTTGCCACATCATCTTGATTTTGGAATAGATACAGAGTAGGAATTTAAAGCTCTTGGAAATTTTCATTCTTAAAAAGTAAAAAGCTGGCAAAGCAAAATTTGGAATCCATATCAATGCTAACTTGCAGAAAATACTGCTAAAGTTTTAGGTGGCAGAACATTTTTATGGAAGCTAGAACAACATAAAATATAGAAAATGGTCTACTAATTTCAGAGGCTGTTAGTTGTTTGGTTTGGTTTGGTTTTATGGCATATCAACCTGTGTAGGTTATTTAACACCAAATCCATTTTTATGTATATAATCTGTTCTATTTAAAACAATTCAGTTTAGCATAAGTACACATTTTAATTGTCAAAAACATTTCTATTTCAAACTATTCAAGCAGTTATATGTAACAATTCAGTTAAGTGTAAATACAGTTTCAATGTCGAAAAGCAGTTCTATTTCAAATAATTCAGTTAAACATAAGCACGCAGTTTAAATGTAAGTACAGTTTAATTGTCGATAACATTTCTATTTCAAGCTATTCAGTTTACTCAAACAATTCAGTTTAGCATAATTGTGCTGTTAGTTCTATTTTACCCATAGATAGGGCCCTATCAGGTGCTACCACTCCGGGCCAGAGTGGACCTGGGAGCGATGGCAATAAAGGGGTAGTCCGCATTCCCCAAAGTTCCAGCACTGCTGGAACCTCACCATCAGATTGTTTAGTGTCATATCAGGACACTCGATGGGGGGGGGGTCTTACCCCTCTGCAGAGAAGCAGTCAGTGTATTCTAGTCACAGCCAACTAGGCAACTGTAACTTGTAATTTATTTGAAAATAAAATTCAATATGGTACAAAGCTGGAAAAGGTAAAGTCTTTACTTATAATATCAACTCTTATCAATTTGTGTTATTGACCCATTTAATTATATTACAACTTAGCTTTCCTTTTTTTAAAATTTTTTTTAAATTATATTTTTCAATCACTAAAATAAAGCATTTGTTATTGCT
Source organism: Sepioteuthis lessoniana (assembly GCA_963585895.1). Lineage (NCBI taxonomy): Eukaryota > Metazoa > Mollusca > Cephalopoda > Myopsida > Loliginidae > Sepioteuthis > Sepioteuthis lessoniana. Next base: position 128,261 of record CAUZXS010006466.1, read on the forward strand.
TGTTACATGACTTATTAGTCATATTTTTTTTTGGAGGGAGAGGGGTTTGGTTTCTTTGTTAAATGGCATATCAACCTCCACGAGTTATTTAATGCCAAAGCCATTCTTGAAGAACAGTAGTGGTACCATCTAACCCATAGCAGGGTGGATAAGAGAGTTCATACCTTTCTGAAAATGAACATAATCACAAGACTGGAGTTTGAACTTGCTTACTACAATATCAAAGTCAAGCTTGTTAGACATTACATAATGAGGACTCACCCATTCGCCATGTTTTGGGTGTTTATGGATGAAAATGATAGGAATAGGGAACTAAATGACAGTAGGAAGATCGCACCTCACTTGTAATGTTAGAGTTGTGTTATGAACATTTACAAGGAAGGAGATTATGTTGAAATATTTGTTCTGTAAAATAAACATTTTTTTTTTTATTAGGCTACAAACATTGTTAAGTAAAAAAAGTTGGCAACTAGAAGGCGCCCTTTTCAATAGCTACTACACCTAGATCTAGGGGAGGGTGCTACTCCTTTCCCCCGGATTGTTCCACTTTACCCTTGATACGTACCTTATATTGCTGAGTGTTAAGTAAGGAGGTATCAAGTACAATTTTTAAAGTCTTTGGTATGACGCAACCTGGGATTGAACCCAGGTCTCCCGGACCATTGGCGAACACTCTACTCACAAGGCCAATGAGCTAGTACAAACATTGATAAATCTACATAAATATTTATCAGAGTAGAATGTTAGGAGAGAGAGGAAGCATAGTGAAGGGATTTAGAAATATGAAAGAATTATACTAATCAATATATGTATTCACCAACTATTCCACACAAGCAGGATGGAAATTTACTAAGCTTTTTGCTTAGATGTGGCACAAGGTCATATGAAAGGGGCACCCAATGAGACTCAAACTCACTTGTGTAGGTTTGCTAGTGGAGCTTGCTAACCATTACACCACCAGAGGCGCCTTCCACACAAGCAGGATGTAATACAAGGTCAATTTTTAAGCAGAGTTCAACAGGTTTGAACTCAAATGTTTTCCTTCTAGAACAGTTACCATACCAAGATTAAAGAGCTCAATCTGCCCTACTATTTACCAATAGCTAAAAGGAAAACAGTTGGATACATACTTTTCCCTAAGGTTATTAGCGCAATAAGAAATGCAAACAGAATTGTCCAGGATTTGAATATGGGTCTCTGTGTCCATTTTCTATGATAATAATTACACTGCAAGTACCTCCATATTCATCTATATAAAAAGTAAAGTTGGTGACCGTAGTCGAGGGCGACCAGAAAGCTCCCTTTTCAATAGCTACTACACCGAGGTGTAGGGGAGAAGGGCGCTACTCCTTTCTCTGGATTACTCCACTTAACCTTGATACATACCTTATATTGCTGAGTGTTAAGTAAGGAGGTATCAAGTACCATTTTTAAAGTCTTTGGTATGACTCAACCTGGGATTGAACCCTGGTCTTCCAGACCATTGGTCAACACTCTACCCACTAGCCAATGATCTGGTAATCAATATAATTTAAGTAAAATAATATATATATATATATATATATATATATATATGTGATTAAAATCAATAGTAAGTTATCTTAAAAGCCTTAATCAACAACACACACATTATTTTGATATATAAACACATATTTGAATAAAAGCGTCATAGCAAAAGCTCTTACTGTCCACTCTGTCTTCGCCAATGGTCCAAGTAACTTGGGTTCAATCCCAGATCGTGTCAAACCAAAGACGCTAAAAATGGTACTTGATACCTCCTTGCTTAACACTCAGCATTATAAGGTACATATCAAGGATAAAGTGGAGCAATCTAGAGAAAAGAGTAGCGCCCTCCCCTAAACCTCAGTGTAGTAGCTATTGAAAAGGGAGCCTTCTGGTCGCCCTCGACTACGGTCACCAACTTTACTTACTTTATGAAATATAGGACTTGGTATGAGCCTCTAATTGTTAAGAATTTAATATAAAAGCAACAACTTGAAATTGAAGAAACAAAAAATGGAGAAGGAAAAGTAAAAATTAGTATGAAGATAAGGATTACACTCGGAAGATTGGTAAGAGGAAAACTTTATTTTACTGGGTTTTTTTTTTTTTATATATTTAAATGCATTAGTGCTGAAAATGTATTGCTCACCACAAAGAAAAAATCGTAGCAGTTAAAAATTTATTAGCAAGCCTCAGCAAAAAGTTTCTATTTGTAGTTAAAACAGGGAAATAAAACAAAATGGTAGTAAAACTGATGATACAACTTACCATATGTTGATCATTTAAAAGGTGTATGACACGAGAGGTCCATTCTCCCATTTGGATCAAATCTGGAGATGTTCGAAGAAGTCGCAGTAGCGTGAGAGCAGCACTTTGTTTGACAGAGTCAATGGTATCTCTGAAATGATTAGAATAAAATAGTTTTTTTTTAAATTCTGAAAGGTATTCAAAATGGTAAAAGTGATAAATCATAATAAAAAAATATTTAAGATGTTTAGAAATGTTCGTGGTTTGGTTTGGTTTGGTTTGATGACATATCAACCATTGTAGGTTATTTAATGCCAAATCCTCTTTATACATATATCAAATATATAAGATTTGTAAACACATTTTGTTGATAACATCAACACTTTTTTACCTATGCTGTATTGATACTTTTGTTCAATATACTTGCTTCACGTAATCCTGAGTTGGTGTCTTTCTTCCGGACCTTTTACTGGTCCACAACAGTATTATACATTCATATTGATTGATTTTAATGCCATGTCAACCCATCTGGGGTTATTTTGAATCTAAAGGAATCCTGTTCATTGTACATTTATATTTAATTTTTTTTGTAGTTGTTTGTCAAGACTTTATTGTGCAGTTTTATATCCATATTTACCAACCCCATCCGCTCGGGCAGGATATGACACAAGGTCAATTTTTAAATGGAGTTTAACAGGTTTAATTCAGAGTTTTCCTTCTCTTAGACTAGTTGCCTAACCAAGGCTGAAGAACCTAGTCTGCCCTACTATTTACCCATAGCTGGAGGGAGAATAATTGGATTCAAACTTTTCCCAAGGGTATTAGTGCTATGTGAAATGCAATAAGCCTTGTCCAGGGTTTGAACTCGTGTTGCCGTGTCCATTTCCTATGACGATAACCATGACACCACGGGCACCTCCATAAAAGTTCTATATCAAGTATTCCTATCTAATGATAATTTTTATATGATTATTATGGTTTCAAGTATTCACATTAAATATTAGTAATTTTTAAAAAGATCTGATTAATTCATAGATGGGACACTAACAGGTACTATCACTCTAGCTCAGAGTGGATCTGGAAGTAATGGCAATGAAATGGTACTCCACATTCTCCATAGCCCCCAAACTTGAGCCTGACCACTAGATGCAGTTTACTGCCATAAACAAGTCACCCATTTTTGGGAGGAGTCTCTCACTTCCGCAAGAGATACAGTTAGTGTATTCTAAGCCCTATTGACAGGGTAATATACACTTTTAGCGATACAGTATTTGCAAAATTAATAGAGACACTCGTCATTAAAACATTTGGTGTCGGGGTTATGGATATATGTACATGTTTACTTACCCTGATACAAGAAGACGTGGAATTTCAGTGCCAAGGTTTTCTGCCATTTCACGGCTTCCAATATTGGCCACACACTGAAGGGCCAAGTTAACATGCACAGGGTTGCGGCTGTTTAAGTCATTTTTGATTGATTGGATGACCAACTTCATGAGGTCACTGCTTGCGCTAATTAACACAGTGATAAATAGATAACCCTGAAAAGAAAAGAAAAAAAATCTACCATTAAACCAAACACTAAAAAAGAGACATAAAAAACAATGATGACAATAATAATAGTAATAATAAGGCCTCATACCCAAGGGGCGATATAGACACACTATGTTCCAAGGAGAAGATGCGGAACAAGACTCATCAACAGTGTGAATTGTGAAGATGCAGCAATTTGGGGACTCAAAGAATATACAAAAAAAACCCCAAGGAAAAACTGATTACAGCAGCCAACAGTAGCATTTAGGATAACAGAATGAATATATGTCTTTACCCAACCCCTCCACATGAGCAGGATGCACCACAAGTTCAGTTTTTAAGCAGAGTTTCAACAGGTTTTAATTTAGTTTTCTTTCTCCTAGACTGGTTGCCATAGCTGGAGAGAGAGAGAGAGAGAGAGAGAATAGTTTGATGCATACCTTTACAAAAGATATTA